>JASDQU010508162.1:0-10086 GCA_032191745.1 Picea mariana
CAATTCTTTTATTAACTTCACAATGATACCTTACAATGATAAAGTCGGCCACTGCTCCTCGATCTTAGTCCTAGGCTCTTCTTCCACTGTCTTCCAACTACTTTTCTCTATACTTCTCTTTGCACAAGGATGGCTAAAGGTTGGGACAAAGGGAATGCTTAATCGGGTATAGTTTCTTTACTATGATTCTTCTCTTCCAAATGGGACCCCTACCCCTTCTTTTATAGGTTAGAAGGAGCTAGGTATTTGGTCGAATGTCCGGCCATGCATGGCTGAAAGGTTTAGTTAACTTACCCAAAACTGTGTGTTTCGTCAACAACTTTCTCTTTTTCGTGCTTTTGTAGGTACACGTGGGATGTCTTGGGTCAACTAGCATGTACACACATTCAGTAATGGATTAGGATGCATGGACCTTTATAAAAGGGGTTTTTAAGAAGAGTTTTTTATCAGTGTTTTGGCAAAGAAGGAATCTGAGATGGCCTGATTCCAGGTAAGCATGTCTGGTGAAAATTAGGGTTATAACAGTCCCTGTACTCAAGTATTGAATGATGTTAGCAAAATATTCATCAGCTACTTGGACTGAAAATAACTATGCATCAAGGAAGTTGTTCTCTAAATTCGTAGGTTCCTCTCCATTGGTGATCCTTGATAGGTGATCAGGTCCTGCATTCAACTTCCTTGGTTTGACTATCACTTCAAAGTCAAATTCTTGAAACAACAGTAACCATCTACAAATTCTTCCACCCAACACTGGCTTATTGACTAGGTATTTGAGAGCAGAATGGTCTGTGAACATTTTAAAGTGTCTCCCAAGAAGATAGTTTTTGAACTTCTGTAGTGAATATACCATTTCTAAGCCTTCTCTTTATGTAGTATTGTGGTTCTGCTCTGACTCTGACAATTTTCTGCTTGCAAATGCTATTGGATGGTCTAACTCTCCTGCTCCTGGCTATGCCAAAATAGCTCCAAGTGCTATGGATGATGCATCTACATGCATATGAAATTTCTTTTTCCAATCTGGGAATACTAATATTGGTGTTGTTACCATTTTCTCTTTTAGAGTGTCCAATCCTTGTTGACAATCTTCATTTCACTGAAATTTACTATCTTTCCTCAACAGTTTCTCCATCGACGCGGTGATCTGTGCATACCCTTTTATGAATTTYCTGTAGTATCTTGTGTGTCCCAATGTTTTTCTCAACTGGTGTACTGATTTTGGTGGTGKTAAATTGACAATCACTGCAAACTTGGTAGGGTCTACTAGAAATCCTTGTTTTCACACTATGTGGCCCAATAGTATCCCAAAGGGTGTCCCAAAGATGCACTTCTTGATATTTAATGATATCYGACACTGCTTCCATCTTTCCAACATTAKCCTTAACACCTCTACATGGTATTTCAATAGACTRTAGACTGTCCAATCATCCAGATATACTTCTAAAAAATGATGGATGAATTCTTTGAATGCAGTTATGATTACTCTTGAGAATATTGTTGTTTCATTCTTCAGTACAAAATGCATGAATTTATACTAGTAGGATCCCCATTCTGTGGAAAAAGTGGTTTTGTACCTGTCTTCTAGAGCTATCTTGATCTKATGGTAGCCTGAGAATCCATYTGTGAATGAGTATGCTTCCTGGCCTCCTACATTCTCTAATACCTCATCTGTGAAAGGGGTAGGAAAAGGGTCATGTAGGCAAGAATCATTCAATTTCTTGAGATATACACAGATCCTTATCCCTCCCTACTTCATCTCCTAAAATACCATAGGGCTTACCCATTCAGATTCCTCCATTGGTTCTATGATTCCAACCTACAACATTCTGTCGATTTCTGCTTTTAATTTTTTCTTATATATTGGGTTCGGTTGATATGGTCATTTTCTAACTGACCTAGCTTCAGGTTTGAGAGGTATATTCGTCTCTCCTAGATCTCCTACTATGCCTTTCATCTCTGTAAAGGTTGTTGGAAACAGGTCACTATACTCGTGCAACAACTCTGTTATTCTTTCTATTATTTTTTTGTCCCAGTAATCTCCAATGCTAGCCATTTTGGGATTATCATTTGTTCTGATATTTACTTTCTTCACCTTGATTGGAACAATAAATACTTCTTATTCAAGAGATGGACCTTCCACTCCCTTTCTCCTTCTATTTATGTAATTTGAATTTTGCATGGCTCATCTTCATCTGGTGCTTCTTCCTGCACTTGGTAGCATGACAATAGTTTTTTCATTGTCTGTTTGTTCTGTTGTTGATACTCTGTTATAAGTTCAACCTCTCATTCTTCAATGAATATTTCCCCTATGATATTTTTGAGTGTTGAATCTATGTTGGGGTTCTCATGTTCAAATGAGAAGGTGACTATAAAATTCTACTGTAATGTTGCCCATTTTGCAGTTCCTCTGTGCTATTCCTGGTCTACATACCAGTTTGCTGGAATCCCTTCCAATGTGTGAATAAAGTGATGAGACCATTCTTCTGGTGGTGTCATTCTCCATAATGTTCTGCACTTATCCAAGTGTTTGGATGGTGTCCCCTTTCCTTCATATCTATGAAATTGTTTTCTTCCCTTTTTTGTAGCAAATCTGATGCCCAGTAATCGCTTACATTGGTACCAGTCCTTGACTGTCTCTTTGTGCACAACCCACCATCTTGCAGGTGTTTCCTTGAGTGATATATATAGATCTAAAAGAATCTAATTTTATAACATTTCATCTTCGTATATTTCTAGGAATTCTTCTAAGTCATTAACCCCATGAAAGATGGGAGGTTCTCTTATCTTTGTGCCTACCCATCTTACTATGAGGTCTATTCTTACGCACCTTATTGTGGAGACTTCATGTAATCTCTACTGCCAATTCTCCAACCCTGTATTTGAGTCTGACGTGCATGATGTGATACTTCTCCAACTGATTACCCCATCTGCAGTTAGATTCACATAATCTTCTTCTCGTGTGGTGGTCCTGTATAACTAGTTAATTTCCTCCAGGTCTAAACAAGTGGGTTCTACAAACCTTTCTCCTTCTGATGGATCTAATGGCGCAATGAATCTGTACTCTCTGGACTTGAATGTCATCTTCCTTGTATTCATATTAATTATTGTCTGGTTATAAAACACCTAATCAAAGACAAGCAATGTTGGATAAGGTGTTGTGCCATCCACTATTTCTATCACTTCAAAATCGGCTTTAGTGCACACTCCATCCAGATCTACTGTCACACCCTTTAGCCTTCCGATTGGCATAACCCTACGTTGATTTGCTATTTTCAGCTGAATAGGTGAATATACTAATGTGGGATATCCCATACATTGCCATGTCTTCTTGGGTAGTACATTCACTTTGAAGCCTAAATCTAGTATGATATCCCCCATGTTGAAATCTCCAATGTTGGCGTTCAGTCTAAATTCTCTGATTGTCCTCCTCCTCGTATGCAGATGATTAATTGTTTTCTATTCTAGCTTTCCCTCTACATCTGTGTTACATATTTCTAACATATTTTGTAACACTTTAACAAATGATGGATCATTTAGTAGTTTAAAACATGATTGTAGAAAAGTCTTTATGGTACTTACTTGTCCTATGGGTTGTGCTTCATTAGTGTGATCCAGCAATAAAGGCATCTCGTATGTTGGTACATCCTTAGTATGTTGCGCAGTTGATGTAGATGCAATGTCTAGCTTCAAGAATTCTTGTCTGTCTTGCTTGAATATCTCCTTTTTGTTCTGCACATCAAACTGCTTCTATGGTTCAACATTTTTATTCACCCATTAGTGTTGTGCTAGATCTTGTATCATTGCGTCCTCTCCTATCTTGTCTCCTCCGCGCGTAACTATGTTGATTTTAATTCCATCATCCCTCACTTATGTATAAATCCATTGAACATTCTGATTCTTTTGATTTCTCTTTTCCTGGATATTCCCCAATAGTGTCGGACAGTCTTCTGTGTCATGGTCAGATGCACGAAAATACATACAGGTCACAGGTGGGAGTGGACATTCTCTTGCATAGTGTTTCGGTTGTTGACAATTATGGAATACCATCGGTCCTCCGCCTCTTCCAAATCCTGCTCTACCTCATCCTCCACCTCTATAGCCAGTTGGATCTCCTCGCGGTGTGTTGTACTGTGGCACTTGGTTATATTGTACGAGATTATATTTTGGTTGCACGGTATTGTACTGCGGTTGTGCAGTGTTATATTGTTGTGGCGCAGTGTTATATGGGGTTGGTACTTGGTTAAATTGTTGTGCATATTTCCCTGTCATCCCCTGCACCCTATAGGTGTCTGATGTTATTTCCCTCATCAGCTCCATTGTCCTGCAATATTTGTCATCATGGCCTACTAACTTGCAGAAGTTGCAATATGAACTCTTAGGAACTATCTGGTATTTCTGCATCATTGGACAGTGATATGGATCATGCCCCCATGTCTTACAAATCTCACACCATAGTCCTCATGTCAGAAAAGGGTTTGGCAGTCATGTTTCCATGTACTGCACGAATGTTGGGAATTCGTTCTTGTGGTGTCCTTATGTCCTACATGTGGTATACCACACAACTTCTCTTTTTTCCTTACTCCCATTCTGGTTTAATTGAAATGTTAGATTCTTCAGGTATTACTTGAGCTCCTTTATTTATGGATCTATCTTTTGATATCGGTTCTCTTCTAGTTGCAAGGCTTCCTGCAAAGCCTCTGCCTGGGTCTGAAAATTCTACTATCTCAAGGTGTATTTCAAGTGTGGTAGTAGTGAATTCACAAACAAATGCCTATGTTGCATATATGTCATGGCATACTTCATCTTTCCCTTCAATCGTTTGAATCTTTGTTCTATCTCCCAGATAGATTCTCCTGTTTTCTACCTAATCTCTATCATCTCGTTCATGTACTGATCCTTGGAGCTAGGCTTCTGGAATTCATTTATCAACAACTTCTTGATATCCATAATCGTTTTGGTTGTTCCTGGTGGATGGTTTGTAGCTAAGCTCATGTACCAATCCAATGCACGGTATCTTAGAGTGATGGATAACTGTGCAAGTTTGGTATCCTCATATATGATCCGCTTTGCTTCCCAGATCTTTTCATAGATGAACAAGTGCTTCTCAGGGTCCTCTGATGCCTCCCCCTTAAATTCTGGTAACCTGATGGTGGGATCATGTCCTACCATCCTGAATGTTGAACTACTACCTCCGCTCAGTGTAGATCCTTGACTAATTCTTCTTGAGATGGCTCCCCCAATTGTTTCTCCCTGTGTAGATGTACTTTCTACTACGCTTCTTCCACTGAAATTTGGTTGCCTATATGGTGGTGTTCTTTCTGGTGTATTAGTCGCACATGGATTTATGGGTTCCACACTGACACTGATATGGATAGGATTTCTGCCTCCATTTTCTTCTCTTAGACTTCTTGTCTTCCTTTCATATGTCGCACACATGATTTCCTCAATCTGTTCCATAGCCCAGAGATCCTATATCGCTTCTTCATCACTTTCCAAGCCTTCCCTCGCGGCTATGGCTCTCTTTTTATTGTTCATATTATATTGGTAGGGTACTCCATTGCGCGTTCTCCTAGTTGTTGCCATGATCTTCTTGATCTGGTATTCCTCCATCATGATTGGATCCAAGGCCTCCTCCTTCTTTCCTTTCTCCATCTCTTCCTCCATTTCTCCGTCTCTGGTCAGTGCTTCCCCCATGCACGCAGGGAAGTTTAGCTATCTGAGGCCATTGTCATTACACCTTTGTTATACAGTAACATCTTAATGGAAGTATACAATGTTCTAATATACCTAACTCAAGGTCCCTTCAGGAAATGTTGCTCTGTTGCACTGTAAGACTTCGCAGTATCTACTGCAAATTCTGTGATAAATCCTGCAACAATGTTATCTAACCAGAAATCTACTACGCACGTAAATTTATTGTCAACTTGTTGTAACTGCGCGATCTCCACAGGATTCCATTCTAGTTGTCTGATCCAATTTGTAGGGTGGTTTTCTTTCAACCTCAATATCCACTCCTACAACACATGCAGGAAATCACAGAAAAATACTTCATGCAATTCATTGAATACGTAATTGTCTAAATATTTGCACGGTGTTAACTTCGGGTTTCTCCTATCTTTCTGTGAAAATTCCATCTCCCTTGTTTTCAACCATCTCTCTATATCTACCTTCATTGGGTTCCATGGTCTCAACATCCCCTTTTATATTCTCATTCGTTTATCGTTGTGTCACCAGATCTGAAATTCTTTTCATAATTCTTCAACAGATGTCATTCACTCAATCCCTTTCTTTTCTAACCAAAAACAGAACCATTTGTTGGTTATAGTTTACTCCTGCTACCCTTCTGGGGCTGACCCAGGTTCAGGTTGACTTGGTTTCCAACAAAACCCCCCTAAAACTATCGACCCTCCTGGTAAACCATAAGGAAACACAACACATAGGATGCACTGCGCAGTCTCACCCGAGATAGTTCTTATGGGTGGCTACAACGCTCAGGTGCTTGAAGCCTAGGAAATGAGTGGGGATATGTGATTAAACTCTGTAGTGTTCATTTATTACTTTAGCATTCAACTTATATGGAATACCCTGTCATTCTTGCTCATGCATGTAAAGGAGCATATCTATCTAGTCATTCACACGTTTTTTTAACATCTAATGATTAACAATAAAAGAGATACGTAACATTCAATCAAATAACACATGATCTACCATGGTTCACCCCTCCTAGGCTACGTCCACAAAGATTTGGTTGCTCTTCTATTTTATTATTATTATGGTTCCAAAACTACAACGCTTCACGCATTACAACTCTCCATTAGAACAAGTCGAGATCTACAATGAGGCGGACTATATCACACCAGCATCCTCAGCCTATGATCTAACCCTCAATATCTCCCTTATTCCCTCTCCTTGGCTCAAAAAGTTACAGATCGATCAGATTTACAGTCATTCTGTTTTTTTTCATCATAGTTACACTGACAAACCTAAAAGGAACAACAACGAACCTCCAAAAACCACCTCGAATACCACCACCCCCGACCTAAACCTCCTACGTACCTACTTATACATATTTTTGACTTACGTCCATTACATTCTCTTACTAAAACCCTAACCCTATCATGGCTAGGTCTTCTTGCATGCGTTCCTCACATGCCTTTCTCTTCTGCATGTGCATATGTTTTGCATGTGCTTCTTTTCCTGCATGCGTGTATTCCTTACACGTGTTGCTTCTTATGCATGCACATCCACCTCCCACGTCATGCTTTTCCCTCAAAACTGGCCTGCGCCCAACAAAATTTTTTCCTTACAGAGTTCTGATAAAATTCTCTTGAATTTGTGGAATCTTCATAAGTTCAAACAAATAAATGTTAGCTTTTTTCTTATTTAGATCTTCTAGGAAGTCATATTCTAACCTAGCCAAGGGTATGGGTGAGATATTTGGTTTCATTTCTTTATCTACCATTTTGGGATTGGAAGGCATAGTCTTGGAGAAGTTATGAGTAGCATCGATCGAAGAAGAAGGTTGTTTGAGAGTAGAGGTGGTGCGTTGGAAGCATGACAAAGCAAAAAGAAACGTTATTTTGGGAAGGAAGGCATGCACGAGGAAAGCGACAGCTGGAAGGAAGAGCAGCATGCGCACATGCATGGAATACCTAACGATGTTAGGGTTAGGGTTTTTGTAATACACTGTAATGGATAGTGAGCTAGAAATGTATAAATATAGATACCTAGATCTCATAGAGAGAGGAAGAGGTAGATATAGAGGGTGTTGAGGAGGAATCCTGTTTTGATAGCTAGTTGGAATATTTTTCCATACGACCTAATTTTGTAAGCTATTGAGTTGGACATGAGTAAGGAGGGTAGATATTGAGGGTTAGATCGCAGGCCAAGGATCTTGGTGCAATCTATTCTGCCTCATAATAGATCTCGACCCAAATAAGAGGAGTTGTAAAGCGCACAGCGCTATAGTTTGGAACTGCTATAATAGAAGAGCTTAAGAGCCAGATCTTTGTGGACGTATCCCAGGAGGAGGTGAACCATGATAAAACATGTGTTATGTGATTGAATGCATGTGTTTATTTATTGTTTCTAAGTAGATATATCATGTTGAATGAATGAGTTGATTATATTCCATGCATAATCGTAAATGACAGTATATTTCTTTAATAAGTTAAATAGAACTCTCAATGCACACTTCTCAGATCTCCACTCAATCTTGGACTGCAAACACCTGAGTATTACAGTCACCCATTAAGACTATCTCGGGTGAGACTGCGCAATGCACTCTGTGCACTGCGTTGCCTTCTGGTTTTCCAGGAGGGCCGATAGTTTTAGAGGCTTTGTTGGAACCCCAATAGACATGAACCCTGGGTCAATCATGGTAGTAATATAGCCTCAGAGATCTAAACCAACAAATTATTACGTTTCTATCGGTTGGAACAACATAGGATTGAGTAAATGGGATCTGTTGAAAATATGTTAAAATATGCATAAGATCTGCGGAAGGCAGGTCATGAGAATACTAAATCGGTAAATAAGGAGGTGAGAATGCGCCACTATAATGGGATGTTGAGACCATGGAAGTTCACAAAAGAAGAGATTGAAGGCTAGTTAAAGACAAAGGAGCTGTAGTTTGCACAGAAAGATAACAGAAAGCCTAGAGTAACATTGTTGGCACAGGGGCAGACCTAGGGTTCGGCTCTAATAGCGCACCAACGAGCCCTAACTACTGGCCCTTTCAGAAACATCTGCAGAGAATATGCAGTCTCACCCAAAGTAGCTATGGGGGGTTGTAGGACATATATGTATACAACCAAGGGGAATATCAAGTGGATCTAATACAGAACAATACAACATACGTGTATCACTTATCAGCCTGGATCTACTCTACACAACTATAGATCTGATCTATCACAGCAATGAAAATAATAGTATAATGATGACAAAGATCAAAGCATTAATCACACACATGAAACAAGATATACGTGGTTCACCCTCTCTCTAGGGATACGTCCACAGAACTTTGCTTATAAATATATTAAGATAAAGCATATAATTCTTGTCTGCGTTCTCGACTAGCAGATCTTCTTTCTTCTTCTCTCTTTCTCTCCCCCTTCCTGCGCACCGAACTGCAAGACCTGACCTTCACACCCAGCTGAAGGTATTACAATACCATAAGGCTCTCACACTCAACACTTATCTCTCACAATACAATAATCTCTCATAAAAAAATACAACTAGATCGACAACAATATTGTACCAACCTGACCCAGTTCCTCTTGACCTTTATTTATACATTACAATAGCCCACCGGCAGCCTTAGGTCGAAACCTAGGTGTCAAAACCCTAAATACCAAAACCCTAGGTGTCTAAAACCTTAGGTCAACTTTACCCACGTTTTTCGGGCTTCGTCGGCATGTCTTTCCTTCCTTCTCACGCGGTGCTCCAAAGAATCCAACGGTGGATTTTTCCTCTTGCTGACTTGTCCATGATCCTTCTTCCTTGTTGATCTATCGTTCTCGATCTCCTTGTCCAACGACTTTCTTTTCCTTACTTCGCTCTGTCTTTTCTCCTCTTTTTCTCACTTCGACCTGGTAACAGTTGTTGTGTCTTCCACAAAGTTCACATTTCACCTTTTATTCCTTAATCTTCGCTTGCTTCCATAAACAAGGGCCAATAGGCCCCCAACACTCACCTGTGACTCATCTCAAGGCACTTCATATTTGATCCTTCTGTTTTTGCTTCGAATTTGGACTGCACAGTTCACCCTTTTCTTTCTGCTTTATGCCTCATCTCCATCCTTATGCAGACTATCTTTTCTGTGTCTGGTACCTAGTTTCAACTGCACCTGGTACCTAGATTTTGTTCTTCATGCTTTTACTGAGAGTTGTGAGGTAGCTGGTTGTCATAGTACAACTTCATCCGACTCCCATTTACCAATCATTCCTTCCATTCTCCATTCAATGTCTTCAGTTGCGCAACTCCTCCTTTGGTAACATAAGCGATCTCATATGGTCCACGACAATGCGTTCTGAACTTCCCATGATGTTTCAGGAATTTACTATCATACACCAATACTAAATCACCTTG
>JASDQU010508164.1:18823-32095 GCA_032191745.1 Picea mariana
TGATCATGTACAATCTGGAATTTCTAATCTCAATGCACATATTTTAATGACATAAGAGACAAAAAATGAAGATCACAAAGAATTTTCAGACCCCTATGGGAAAATAACATCAAATATATATCCCATCACCCTGCAAGACATGGAAACATTGTGGTTATCGGAGAAGCATTGTTACCTAAATATGATTTAGAATCACAAGTAAATATTCAAGTGCAGATGCATCACTCATCCTTGGATTCTGTCTCAATACTCCAGCAATCCTCACATGATTTTGATGATGTTATAGGAGAAGGCTTGGAGTCATCTTTTGCTTGACGTTTTTCTCAAACTAGTAGAAAAAATTTCTCCTCTCAGCATGTAGGTTATGTAGAGTGTGGGTTGAGGGAGACTTGCATGGATAATGAGGCACTTCGGTTTCGACTGATGGTTATGTCATGTTCTCATTATCTTGCTTTGACCTTTGGAATAAAGGATACCATCAATGTTAAGACTCTCCCACAAGGTACATTTCACATAAATTTAGTACATGGTTCTCGCCAGGTATGCCAATCAGTTTTGAATTCCTTCCAACAATTGTATGGTGGTCATTGTAAATTTTATGATGGAACTGAAGTTTGGTTGGAGGGATCCTACATGCCTACATTTCCCACAAATAATGACACTGCCAAATTTCACATGTTGCATATAGGTTTACTTGATTTAATTCTTCTTATCTTTTATCTCTTACTACTCCAATTTATGCTATTGTCTTTTGATGAACATGTGATTGCAGGTCTGGAGTTGCTTGAATAGCTACATTGGCACTATGCTTTCACATAGTCCTTTTTTATCTAGTGTAGGATAGAGTAGGAAAAGGAGTAACATAGTTCTTTTTACTTCCTTGTCTTCTTATGTACTATAGATTTTTTATTTTTTATTTCTTGAATAAAAGCCACAAGTTGTTATTAGTTTATGTTGTGACTCAGGATCACTTATTTTAGTCTTAGTTTCTTTTGCATAAGATTTCTCTTCTCTTTTTCATTAATTCCTTTCGCTTTGATGTTTAATTTTAATCTTGGATTAACTTTGGTTTACATTCATCTTCATGAGAGAACCATGTGCGGAATCCCTTTAGAAGATTTAACTGGAATATTTACTCGCTTTAGTGTCATTCACCTTAGCATTAACAATTGGACAACAATAATCTAGAAGAGTACGATCCTAAGTTGATGAAAAAGCATCTGATGTAGAATACTTTACAGTTTGGGGAAAATTGGAACAAAAAACTAATGAGAATCCAAGTAAATAATTACGACTGCATAGTGTTGAATGATTTGCCCCTTCATATTCCTGACATCTGATTAGAGGAGAATGCTTAAGGTATTGAATATCTGAGTTCTTAATGTACAATCATCAAAATCCAGTGATGATTGTGTAATATAATTGCTTTACCTCCATTAGAATGGCCAAAGTATAATACTCCACCTTGCTTATCTTTGTACATGATAACTCAAAGCTTTTCATTTCCTTCTTCCTCCTGGTAAACCTTATTCATTAAGTAATCAAAATTTTGACTCCACTTCCCAATATGGAAAAGAAACTAGTTGCAAATGAAGGATGTTGAGAAGGCTCATAAAAAATACTCTTTTAAAACTCAACCAAGTATGCAAAGAAGGAACTGTATATCAGGTTTCCCATTCATTTTCGTAAGTGTCACCTATTGGTCTTTAGTTCCATGCTCAAGGAAATTCCATAAGGAAGAGGGGTACATGAAGCCTTGTCTTGCTATTGTCTTTTAAGCATGGTGACGATACTTATTCTAGTTTCAGATATTGAACTTGTTCAAATCCTACCATACCTGATCTATAATCTAGTTTTGAAGAGATAACAATATAAGAGGTACTAAAATGAATTTCTCTAATGAACATACTCGACCGGGAAAAAGAATTAAAATTCAAGAACAATGACCTCTTACAAAAGGCCCATGGATTGAATCCTATAAGATACTAATCAACAAGAAATTGTTCTCAATAAGATCTACTTCAAGATAGCACTATTCATCATCACAGCCAGAGTCACTTGTTGCTCAAAAGGGAACTTCCACTGACCAGAGAAGACTCAAGGTAGTTGACTTCACCGCTCTACTGGGATCTTGGCGATAGGAAATTGGTAATATTTAGATATGGATCTAAGGAACTCCATCAGGTATGGTTCCTCATCTAATCAAAGCATTACCTTTCAACTTATTGTTTGAAACCAACTTGGATACAACCTTCATTTTCTGGTTTCTATCACAAAATCCTTTCAAGTGTGTTTTTTGGGAGGAAACCAGCTTAGTCCAAACTACTTCTCAGTCAATTTTTTTTTATCCTAGTAGCTAGTTAGAATTGGGAGAATTTCTTGGTTAAGGGATATGACATTTTTGTTTGAAATTTTCTAACAAATAAATTTGCATCAGTGGTCCCCAATTTTATTAATGATATTTAACACATCAGGTTTGAATTGGCATAATCTTATTGTTGTAAATGCATGTGTGTGGACCTCAACCATTGAAGAGTTGGATCGCCTGAAGAGGAATACACATCTTGAGAAAAAAAAATCCTCTGAAAATTTGACATGATCACGAGAACGGTCACCTAGGAACTTTATTCACAAACCTATTTTAGGGATTATACTTTCAATTCTTCGCACATGATTGTTTTGAACACATTCATTTCTGAAAATTTTGGATAAAATCAATCTTATGTATTTAATGGTTTTCCTTTGTAGGTACATGTGTGAAGTTGATATCACATGCATGATTTGGAATTGTGATGAGATGATCATGTTACGCTACAAAATAAGTTTCTTAACTTGGAGAGATTAATAATGTAAGCACAAATTTTGAAACCCTAGGATATTGCAAGACTAGAGAAAAGCAATCTGAGGAGTAGCAAAGAAATGTCTTTTCAAAATTACATATTGAAGCACAAGGCCAAAAAGATGAGCTGGCATGATTTGGAAAATAGGATGTGAGATGTAGTTATCAGCCAACCTAGCACTGAATCCCATCTAAACTAAATTCTATGAGTCCATTCTTTCATAGGGATTAGTCTTTTCAAGAGGCTGCAAAATTACTCATTGTATTAGGATACATGAACATTTTAAAGTTGCTCGCAACATTGACATTCTTGTTATATTTTTCAAGATATTATTCTAGTTGATTGTATATATTTTCTCATAATTCACTAAATATTTCATTTTTCAATTGTATCATGTTTCTAACAAAGTCTTATCTTTTGATTATGGGTGTGACTACAAAGTTTATCTTATAATTTTGAATATGATTCCTCTCTTTCATTCCACATCATCTCTTCCCCTAAAAGAAATTCATTCTCTAAATTATTTTGTTGTAGAATTCTTGTTGTGAGAGATATTACCCTATGGGTAGGCTAAGATCCCCTTTGGACCAAGACCCCTTCTTTGGTCCAAATACAGAAGTAAGCAAATGGTTGCTACTTTCCCTATAGATCTAACTCAATCAATCATGCAAGAGAGAAGAAGAATGTGGTGTACCTTGTTGCGATGTTCATCCTCGATGCTCCAATCCTTGGGCTTGATCTCCAAGCTTCTCAACACAATTGAAGTCCTGCAAAGAATAGAAAAGGAACTCTTCCTCATACTCTATATGATTAGACAAAACAGATCTATATATGAATACTGGAATAACAATAGACAAGCAAATGTAGAACACATGAACTTGAAGGGAATAGGCCAAGTTAACATTGATTTTGAAAATAAGTTACAAGCACTTGCAAGCCATGTCTGACGTTGCAACACCTTCTCCAAGTTCTCCTAGTCTATCCCTTACATGAATCTTGAAATCAAAACATTGATGCTTCTCCCAAGATCAAAGGTTTGACATCTGAATTCTTCCCCTTTTCACCTTGGAAATACCTTCAATATATAGGATTGGGAGTCTTATCCACCATGAGTAAATGAAGGAAATAGTTGAGGATATGGCTCCTTAATTTGGGATTAGATCATAATATAGAGACATTGTATAGGATTCGAGCACAACCAACCTCATCCCTTAAGAGCTGGCCCTTAGAAAAGGGTGAGAGATCCCATATTTCCCTATAACCAAATTGGTGCCCCCCTTTAGTGAGAGACAGATTGCCATTGGCGCCCCTTAACATGGTAGGGGGAGTGTTTGGGCCCCCTCAGCATGAGTAGGGGAGCACCTCCCTTCTAAAATGCCCCAAATTGGTCAAATTTTCCAAGAAAAAGGTGTGGTTTCAGACCCTAAATCGTTGGTTTTCTCTTCCAAACTAACTTAGGGATTGTGAAAAATGCATTGCATGGTGTCAATGGGTTGCGACACATGGAAAAGTGAATGTGACACTTGGTAAGGTTCATACGACACTTGAGATAGTGCATGTGACACTTAATCAGGTGCATATGTTACTTTGCGAAACTTAGGGTGCGACACTTAAGTGTGACATTTTGATGTGTAACAATTCTTGGTCATGTTTGATGATATACAGGCAACACCATTGCACTAGAAACATTCATGAATCAACTTGCATATATTTCCTAGCTCTTGAGTTGAACCAGAGGTCCCTATTGAGGATATATCAAGATGATTTTGGAAGATTGTGATATCAATCAAACAACAAAATAACAAGTAGTTAATCAATGGTTATTCTTGCATGTTAGTTGGTGAGAATATCATATGTAACAGGGGAACCATCCACACACTAAGAAGTTTCTCAGGTGAAATTTGAAGTGTCAAAGTCTAAAAGGATAAAAATTAAAAGGGATAAAGTTATTTAACCAATTACAACAAATATACAGAGAAAATATCAATAGATGGCAGTCATCCCCTATCAAGCCTAAGGAAATTAAAAGAAAACAAAATAAGAACACTACTTTCCCCATCCACTGCATGTTAAGAATATACTAAATAAATCGAGAAGGATTGGGAAACAAATCTTGATTAGATTGGGGGACATGCAGATATCTTCGTCGGAGATATGGACACTCGTTGGCAGTGGAGCAAGGTATGTGATGTCATGGTGACTCCATCAAAGTTATAGACACTTGGGGGTAGTGAAGCAACACCTAAGGGATAATATATATGCACCTAGTGAAAATATTTTTATATCCCAAACCTACATCAGCCCCATGATGAAGACACCAACCGGGATCATCGACGTGGATTAAAGAAATAAATATCATCATGATTCATCCTCTTATTACAATAGATGATCTCTTCTAGCCGGCATGCAAGCATCACCAGTGTACCCACCACGTTGAAACATTTTAGGTACTTGCTACACATTTATTTCATAATGATATTAAATGTAAGAATATGACCCTCTACATTTNGCTTGATTAGATTGGGGGACATGTAGATATCTTCGTCATAGATATGGACACTCGCTGGCAGTGGAGCAAGGTATGTGATGTCATGGTGACTCCATCAAGGTTATAGACACTTGGGGGTAGTGAAGCAACACCTAAGGGATAATATATATGCACCTAGTGAAAATATTTTTATATCCCAAACCTACATCAGCCCCATGATGAAGACACCAATCATGATAATCGACGTGGATTAAAGAAATAAATATCATCATGATTCATCCTCTTATTACAATAGATGAGCTCTTCTAGCCGGCATGCAAGCATCACCAGTGTACCCACCACGTTGAAACATTTTAGGTACTTGCTACACATTTATTTCATAATGATATTAAATGTAAGAATATGACCCTCTACATTTTATGCTCATAGGTAAGGGAAGACTAACAGAGATTTTGGCTTCATCGAGTGTGTCTCCATTTTTTATGCCAATAATAACACCCTCCCTTAATTTCTTAACTTTGACTCCAAATCCATTTATTAGAAATGAAGAAATAGGCCCCCCTTTAGAGTTTCTTACCTCTAGAAAACCTTCGAAACTCTTTCATGCAAATGTTTTCTTCTTACCCTCTAGACTTGACTATTTTGAAAAACTTTGAAGATCAATTTGGCCCACCGATACATAGTATGTCGATGAGCATCTTCTATCTTTCACCGATACAATCTATGTCGGCAAGAATCCTCTATTCTTCACTGATACATCCTATCTCGGAAACATCTCCCTATCCTCGCCGACATTATAAAACCTTTCAACACTTATAAAACATTTGTTCTTTCTTCTTCTCACTAGAGGAAAACAACTTCAAAAATGTTGACACATCGATAATGAAACAACTTTTTACTGTCGACACATCAGTGGTGAATACCTATGTCTCACTGATATAGTGCTTATCGACATAGGATCCCTTTCTCTCACCAATACATCGGTGGAATATTTCCATCTCTCATCAACACAAGGTGTATTGATAGGGAAATCACTTTTTCCACCGAGATCAATTTTATTGTCAAGACACTCGCATCTTGAGGCCTCTCTTATTTATTTCCAACTCAAACCCTTTTCATTGTGCCCATTAGTTAGGTTCTTTTCATTTTCAATAGTTAAGCATTTCATGTAAGACTAGATGATTGAAGTTTCATTTATTATTGGTTTCGAGCTATGTTATGTCACAGTATTGATTAAGTATGATGATATCTTGGCATTTTTGTTTGTGTCACAAGAAGATTTTATTACGCCTATCACATCCACTTTTGTTTTGCGCCTCTTTATTCTATGACTATCCTTGATCATGAAAGTTTTGTTTGTTGTCAGGTGATTTGATTGCAACATCTACAAGAAATAGGTTGGCTTTGAATTGCTTCTCAAATGAGAATTGGTCCTCCCGACACATACTCGGTATCAACTGCTCCAAACGTCAGTTGGTTATTTTCACAAGATAATATTTCTTAGCCATTGATAGATGACCTCAATTCCAATGGATGGATTAAGAGCCTATATAACACAGATGTCGTAGGAATTGACGGAACTGAATTTGGACAAAGCAGTAGCAAGGAAAGGGTCTGAACTTTCATTAAACAATGTCTTTGCTCGCAATTTTGGGTACTGGTCAGAGTGAATTTTTCACCTTCAAAACATGCTAACTATATATTATGAAGGATTATGATTCCAACGCCACTCGTAGAATCAAAATTCGAGGTTCAGAAGTGTCAGAACAATTACCAAGGATTTCCCGCCAAAAAAGCCTTGTTAACTATGAAATTGTTGAAATTATTAAATGAAGTGGTAAGTTCTCTCACTGGAAACCTATCCCTATGCTCTACGCATTGCTAAAAACGACACCCCAATCGAACATTGTATGAACAAATTATGAACCTTTGAAAGTCATGCTTGGTTGCGCTATAACCCCCATTTTCAACATTATTCAACACTAATAAACACATTTAATCTGAGCACTAATTTGTAATATTACATTTAAAAAAAGTGTGGAGCGATTGTTTTTTTTAATATATTCAAAGTTCAAAATGAATTAAGTGGGGGGGAAATGTTTTAAATAGAAAATTAAACAAAAACGGGGGGGATGTTTCATTAACATTAATTTAAAATGTGGTAATGTGGATGGTGGGGGGCCGTAGCCCATGCCCCCCTCCCCTTTTAACTTAATTTCATACATATTTAAACTACGTCCATGTATATTAACCCTTTTACATTGTGCCCCTTTTCAATGTTTGAAAAAAAATTCGATTCAATGCATGTCGGCACTTAAAAATGATTTTGACTCAACCTCACGTATCGACACTAAATTATGACCCAAACTCCAGGCATTGGAATTTAAACATGGATCAATATTCGCCATGTCGGAAGCAAAATGTGGATTGAGCTCCACCATCTGCCATGCCAAAGGTGATATAAGGTATTTTTGTGAGCGCCACAAAGGTGGTAGAGATGGGGATGGTCCACGGATTTTGGTTAGGTCAACACCTTAGCTCTAGGTTGGAATAAAACCCACCAAAATCTCTATCATCCATCGAAGAGGTACATTTGGGTGAATTCGCCTAAGTCAAGGTGGAGGTGGGGGGGTGAACCATTCAACCCCCACCCCCTTATTATTCTATGACACTTGAAGGAGGAGTGGGGGCTGAATCAATGCCATTTACCATACGTTCCCTCCCCCTCTTAGTGGGACTTAAAAAATTTGAATTGGGTAAGGGGGAAACATACCCATGAAATGCTCCCCCCCCTTTTTTAAACGTTGTGTGATAAAAACTTTTTTTATGAAATTTTTAAACCTTAAGGTCAAGTGGGGTGGAGGAACCCACAACCAATTGACACGTAACCCTTATTAAACATGGTTTATTAAATTTTTACAACATTTGCTTCCATATTAACACATGCACCTAGCCCACACAAGAGATCTACTTTGATTATTGATATGTTAGCACGATATTTTTGTTCCTCTCCAACACAGGGCATGTTGACAGAGAATCCACTTTCTCGGCCGACATACCATGTGTAGGGGCTCTTCACTCATCTTTTTCCATGGAACAAGGGATCATATTTTTATCATAACTTTTGAATGTGGGACATGTTTCATGTGCTCCTTAAACCATTGGAAAGGTATCGTTGAGATATACAACTTCTCAATAATATGATTTAGAATATTCCTCACCTATCGTCACAATTTTCAGGATTAAACATTGTCATAAACCAAGAACTCGACAACCTAGCATTGCAATGGGGATGTCCATGAAACAAAGATCAAAGGGACTAGGACCTGAACTCAAGAAAGTAGATATGAACTGTTCACTCAACTATCAATTATTTCCTTCTTGTTTTTTAATTTATATTTTGAAGTTTTATGTATGAGAAACTCATACATTTGGTGTTGAATGACACCCAGGTACCAGCTAGAGGAATATTGTACTCAAATATCTGAATACAGAATGTATAAAGGAGTAAGTTCAAAGACACTATTGTTATACATCAAGACGAGGAGACTTCACCAATATGCATAAGTGTGTTTGCAATTGTGATCGACAACAAAGGATGATATACAATTAGCAACAATTGTGGCATCAATAGAGGAACAACCAAAGAGAATCAATCCCAAATGGCAGAAGGAGTCCAGATCTCCTGGTAGACAAATCTGAGACATAAAGGAAAAAGAGACCAATAGTTTGCAAACTATTGACCATATTGTATGAGGTCAAATAGGGACAAAACCCATGATGGCCCACCAACACTGAGAGACAAATTCAAAATGTAAATGCATATGATGTATGATATATTAAATTATAAACATTTATGATGTTGTTATTCCCGCATCATTCCATATAGGATAAGGACAAAAGTTTCCAAATGGAAGGTCGAAATTCAGGAAGACGGAAGGCCAACAATCAAGGTGAATTTCAATAAATGGGTAGATTGTACTTCGATAAAGGGATTTTGACTCTTTGAGATTTCATGTGCTATTACTGAAATTTTGAATGAAGAGAAGCATGTTTGACCAATATTTTATGGAGAAATATGATTCTTGTGTTGCATGTGTTGTGAACTACTTTGATGTGTTTTACTCGATACTAGGGTTGTGTAAGAATGTGCTTAAATTATAGACTATTCTTATGTATGTTGGTTGCATTCTTATTTATGTTCTTCAAGGAATATTTTATGAATATCTAGATATAGGACTATAAATTATTTTTTAAACATTAGACTATTTTGTGTTTGCATTTATTTAGTCGTATTCTTGTCTCTACTCTATGTGAACTATTTACAGTTCCATTGATAGGAATACGTATGGTTATGTGTTCTCTTTTTGGTTACCTTTAGTTTCATCCAAATGCATGCATCTCAGATTACTTGCATTTCATTATTTATCTTAAAAACCATCATCTGTGGACCGAGCCGCAACCTGTAAACCCCAAAATAGAGATGGTTKTCGGGTTAGAATCTTGATGGGTTTCCTATACCAAATGGTGTGAGGTTTAATTGGGACATCTCACCAAGGCTAACCCATGTTGTTTATCAAGTTCACACTAACCGCATCAATAGAGGGGCAAGAGGCATTTTGCATAGAGTATCATGTAATCATATTTAAACTAGGAATTGGTTAAGGGTCCAACAACAAGGTTGATTTGATGGCACTAAATCTTATCCTAACTCTATTAGCAGAATATGGGTTTCAGAACTTCAAATATTTGGTGATTCTCACCTTGTTATAAAATGGCTCAAGAGGGAGTATACTCTACAAAATTTCAATCTACAACCACTATATGAGGAAGTTATAGGTATTGTTGATGGGTTTAACAAAGTCACCTTTCCTCACATTTTTAGAGAAAGAAAACAAGGGGAAAATCTCCTACCAAAAGAAGGTCTCTATCTTGAACTTGGGGAATGGATTGTTTAAGAATATTTAAATGCAATACATATTGAATATTCCCATTTTCCCTTCATTTGATCAATGGTCTCTTAGGTTCCTTTTTTATTTATGATAGTTGTATTTACACTTTTTTTATAAGAGGGATATTCAATTTTTTTTATAAGAATCACGGTCGATAGGCCAACCTACAAAGTGGTATGTCATAAAAGAATAAAAATATGCATAGGTATTTTGTAGGTAACATCTAGAGATGAATAGTTTTGGGCTTTTAAAAGTCTTTTTTTCACTTAAAAGTATGATAGGAATTTTCACAAGCATATGATATTGTAATTTCAATCTACATTAATAAAATTATGGTTTTTTTTTCTTGGGAAAACAATAACATATACACATATGAGGCAAGTGGACAACCATGTGTGATAAAATGGTGAAGCAGGATGCAATCTCTCTATCATGGGATTTATCAAAATAAATTTTAAGGAATAATGAATGTCACCCCATATCTCTCACCCATTACATAGCCTCCCATGTAGAAATCACAATGTCTAAAACAAATCTTCCATGCACAAATCCCATCTTCTCATTTTTTACAATTCTCTAAGAAACACGTGGATTCAAAGAGCTATTATGTTTGTCAAAATCTTATAAGAGACATTGAGAAGTGTGATGGGCCTCCAAACCCTAGTTGAATCTCTAGCCCCATTATTTGGAATTAAATTGATTAGCCATTTATTAAGGGATGATGACACATAGCCCAAGGAGAATGCCTAATTGTCCATGCAACACAAATCATCACTAATGATATCCCTACATTGATTGAAAAATTCACACTATCATCCATTGACCCCAAGGGACTTACCATTATCCATGTCCATAAAAGAAATAATATGTTCCTCCTTAGTAAAGTCACCATCCAACCTATCCATATCAACAACAAAAATATTTGAAGGAACACTACAAGGAGAACACCTTCTAGTGAAGGTTTTTATGAAACCTCCCCGAAAAAATTATTCCTTCTTTGTTTATAGCAGAGATTTTTATGGAACCTCCCCAAAAAAATTATCCCTTCTCTGTTTATAGCGGAGATTGTTAGTGGAGGCGAGAATCCAGATATTTTTGCACATTGTTTTTTACTAGTGCGCCTTTAAGGTACATATGTACCAATGTGCACCTAAAACATAATGCATAGGTGCTTAAATTTTCTAACGCATCGTCACTAGTTATAGTGGAGGTTTTTAGTGGAGGCGAGCGGTGAAGGTTTTTGCAAATGTTTCTTTGTGAGTGCGCCTTTAAGGTACATACAAACCGGTGCACACCTAAAACATAACACACCGGTAATTAAATATTAAAATGCACCATCACTTTTTATAGCATAGGTTGTTAGCGGAAGTGGGAAGCTGAAGGTTTTGTAGAGGTTTTTATCAGTGTGTTTTTAAGGTAGACATGCCTCGATGCATACATAAAAATAAAGCACCAGTGCTTCAATGTTAAAAATCATCATCATACTTTATAATAAAATATTACAGGCACTGAATAAAGTGCACCAATGCCATTGAAAATTATGCATTGATGCGTCTCTCTATCGTGAGGCACACTGTGGCAGGGTAAAAAACAATTACCAAAAAAATTTTCATTGTTACAGTGCATATCATGCTTCCAAAATCTCAAGCAAGCATCAATGATCACCGTCCTTCCAACGACATTATGTTTCGGGTGCTATATAGCAACTTCGATAGCTCCATTGGTAGATTCCACACATTTCTAAATTTGGGAAAATACCAAGGATTTTCATTTCCTCTTAATGGTGAAACCATACTCCTTGGGACATAAGAGGCCAAGTAAATTGTTTATTACCTTCCTATTTTCATTTTCACCCAATCAAAATTTGAATTTAGCTTGAAATTTAACATTTTTTTCAATTTTGTTTCCAATTCTGCGCGATGTACCTGAATGCTTTAGCTCGCCCTTAAGCGACGTGTCTTGTGTTAAATCCATAGTAAGCACCACCATTGGTGCATATCATAGACATGTATGCATCGATGTCATTAAAGCAAGAGCAACATTATAAATTTTAAAAACAAAGCGGTGCACCCTTTGGAACGCCCTGCAATCGACGCATAATTGGCTTCGAACAACACCAATACATTTCACTTAATTAACCACACCACTAAATTAAAAGTTTATAAAATTTAACGTAGAGGTGAAACCATTTTAACCTAACCAAACACATAGGTTTTATTTATGGAACTGCAACGGGACATATATTTCTCAAATTTACATAGTGGGGCGTCCCATTGGACACCTCGTTCCTGGTGCTATATCCTTTACAACGCACCGTTGAACAAAACGTTAATGCTCCACTATCATAGTAACACCAGTGTGCTTATAGTTAAAAACCACATTGCTTCATTGTGATAAAGTAATTTAACCTAGTAGTGTCGATCGATCCAACAAATGCATCGGTGTTGTAAAGACAACTACATTGGGCCCAATTTTTAATAATCTATTAGAGCGACGCAACTTATTAGATGCACTACTACAATCTGTGGTGGTGCAACAATAAGTGTGGAGCACCAATGTGTAAATTCTAATCACATGCACTGTGATAGGTTTTGAAAAATAAGCATCATGGTTTGTCTTCTATAAGGCCCTATCCGCGATGCGTTAGTAATACAATGCACTACTAGACATCATGTGAGTGCTCTGGTAAAACTAGCACACCAGTACTTTAAATTAAACAAAGAGCACCGACAGTTTTTTTCTCCATAAATTTTAGCATTGCGGCGTGTCTTTGTTAATGAAATGAACCAGTGCGGTTAAAATCATTGCACTAGGAAAATATTGTATGATTTTTTGTGCCAAGGCGTTTTGATGGATGCCTCGTTATCGATGCTCTATACAAGCCAATGTACCACAAAACGTAATGTTGGTGCTACAATAACATGGTTGCATCGATGCATTCAAATTAACACATCACACCACTTACTTTGCGATGAAACAATTTAACCTAAAG
>JASDQU010508165.1:30456-41195 GCA_032191745.1 Picea mariana
TTCGAAGAATTAGAGGCCACACACTTCTAGAAACTCACAACCATGACAAAGTATGATAATGAGGTTTTAGCACAACCTAAAAGCATTATGAACATTGAAAAGTGATTAAAGATCATGTTCATGTTCTCAAATAGAGACCTTAATATATCCCCTTAGCTTGAATGTCATTGGTTAAACACTTAATAAAAGAATTTAAAGAGGACCCAACCAAGTATAATACTTCATGCATCAACCCTTTTCCAAGGCAAACATAAGTCCTTCAGTTGCCATCAAAGGACCACATATGTCTACGATAACCATATCCTCTCACGAGGTGTAAGTGAGTCATATGGAACATTGCTTCATTAGACTAAGCCAAAGAACACTTCATAATGGCAAATCGATGATAGTTTGGAGGAGGGTAGATCATATGTTCTTCTTTACCCTCATTTAGGAATTAATCGTAGGACTTTGCATAATCATCTCGTTGACATTTGAAGAAACAAGACCAAGCATACATGCAATCTTCATAGATCAAGGGAGTGTGTGTGTGTGTGCCCAACAGCTAGGAAGGTATCAAAACAAATCATGCACAATGTCTAGTCAGTGGAGAAAGCAAACTTCCAAAGTTTATAAGAGAATGACAATATAACAACAAATGGACATCAAAAACAACTAGGGCAAATGACATAGCCACTAACTCATACCAAAAAATCTGGGTAACAAGCGTGTGGAAGGGACAAACCAACAAGGATAGAATTATGAGTCGGATAAATTAAACATTAAAAAAAGAGAAAATAGGTTCAAATGTGTCAGGAGAGAGTTGCAAACCTTGAAAATATAAAATTTAAGATAAATCAAAATCAATCTTACATTGAGCAAGCAAACCAAGAGAAATACTCTTGGTTTGTGTCCAATAATTGCCCTCAAGATGTTTCCTCTTCCTAATCTTAGAATAGGAGCAACAATGGTGCCTTCCATCAAGAATGAAAACCCTTCATGTTCCTACTCTTGTAGTACCTCTCCAAGTCATGGAGGCTAGGATGCCAAGTGTGGTATGAAAGAAAATAATGATAGGATATTTTGTTGGACATGGGAAGTTGTGCCATAGGTGTTAGAGCTACTATAAAATTCTCACTAGATCACCTCAATTGCCTAGCTTATGCTATGAGCCACCTAATGGACAATGCCATTGAAGAAGTCTAGTCATATGTGTTATTCAAATTGAGATTGTTATTTCCAATGGCTTCGTGGTTTAATGATGAAGATGGTGGCAAGCCAAGCCACCCACCAAGGTTCAATTCTCTCAAAAGCACGATTAAGTGGTTGGGGCCAAGTGTAAGTCTTGGGTGATTGTGTTGAGTGGTTTTCCCCTCAAAAGTCGATTCCCCCATGCAAGGAGGTTGCTTGTGGTGCTCAACCTCTTTGTGCAAGTTGTAACGCTTCTCTTGAGTTTAACAATTGTAGAAAGCACTTGCAAAAAAATAGGGAATGTCAAGAGAGGGTAATTGTGTCTCGTTGAAGATGACACTAATGGAAGAAGTTATTAAATAGACTTTCCTATTGTGTCTTCAAGTCTTATAAAATAAAATAGGCAAGTGATCCACCCAAGTGTTGTTATTGTTAAAGATAAGTTATTACGTATACTTGTTGTGAAGACAAGTGGACAGAGGCAGGAGTTACATGTTTGGTGCCTATATTTTGGTGTTTAAATATCTCTTTGTATCTTCTCTATATGAGTACCGAATCCATCAGTCTCACGTTACAAACAAGTTCCTTGTATTATTTTTGAAATGTCAAGACGAGAATGCATTCTTGACAATCGAGTTTTTACTACGTTGGGGATTTTCTCCAATCTAACTTTGGCATCCTCCTACCTTTTATGTTGTCGTTTCCTTATTCATTGTTGTTCTTGTAGATTTGTTATGCCATTTATTTGTAAGGTTGCTATTGGCATTTATTCCTACATTCACATTTTCTATAACATGACATCATAGTCGTTCTGACTCCTGAGCCTGATCTTTCTCATGAAAGAGGTCTATTGATCTTGGTTTGCAAGATATGTCATTGACCCTACAACTTGACTCCACATTCTTGTTTGAGGTTGGGTAAAGCTCTATTGTAGCGACAACGATAGTGCTTCCTATGGAGAAAAGACCTTCGAATGTTGTAAAATGCCTTTGAGTGGGGGATTAAAGTAGAGCAAGCACACGATTTTTAAAAGAAATTGCACTGGCCAGTGGCAACACCGATGTACACAATGAGCAACATGTAGTCTAAGAAAAGGCATTAGTGGTGGCTTCACATGAATCTACGAGAATAAGTTGGAGAAGATAAGCACGGTCTCGTTCTGTCCAGTTGGTCGAGTAGAACATAATGTGTCTTTGTTGCTTGAGGTAGGATTCGAACATGGGACCATTGGGAGAAAATTTTCTAGATMTACAAGACCGTTACAAGGATCAATAGTTTTAAGGAGAACAAGGTGTGCATACGAGCAAAGAAAGAGAAGAAGGGTTATGTTATTGGTGATTATCTTTGTCACAACTATGTGCAGGTAATGACAACTACAAAGGTAGTTATGGGCAAGCACCCGAGCCCATAGTGATGTGGCCACAATGGAGAAGGTAGCCCTCCTAGTGGTGATGGCCACAATGGAGAAGGTAGGCCTCCTAGTGGTGATGGCCACAATGGAGAAGGTAGGCCTCCTAGGGGGGTAAATGCTATGTTGTTGTACAGGAGCGTACTAAGAATCCCTTACATAGTGTTCTAGAACCCCATGGGCGTGGATAGGAAGAGCATGTGTTGGAGACGCAAAGTAAAAGTGACACCATGGTGAGAACACTGTATGTTGCATTCACTCTTGACAAACAAGTGGGATGGAGACGATGTTGTTCTTGTCATTGTTTGGAGGTGCATGCTACAAAAGACATCGAGCGAGATGAAGTCAAGGAGAGTGTTGTCGATGCATATGGCATAGATGAGGGCATCCACAATGGCTTTGAATAGATTGTTGTAAGCCCCAATGTAGATCCATCTTAAGTCCAAATTTATCAAGCAACGAGAGGGACCAAATCTCTTGAGAGGTAAATTTTTTTATCATTTATGATAGATCTAGTCGCAGATGAAGAGAGGGATAATAATATTTTTATGTAAATATCATATCTATAGTATTTCTATTTATGTGTAAATCTGAATCTCTCTTTTTATCTCTCTATATAGCTATTTTTATATTAGGTACGCTACCTCTCATATAGCATGAGGATTATCCTAGCTTGAAGACCCTGCCCAAGCATATTGCATTTGGAGGAGTTTGGTTTTGGAGCCAATATGTTGGTGGTTTGATGCATATTTGTTTATGGATTATCTCACCTTGGTGGCATCATCATTCCATATGTTGGCTGCTTGCACGTTTGGTCATGATGGAGCGCTAACCTTGATAAGGGTCTTGCATTCTTGTTTACTCATTTATTGACCCTTAGCACATGCATTGAGAGGGAAACCCACCAACTAAGGGTTTTTCCCAAGTATTATGGCTCACTATGTGATTTTGTTGCTCATTGAGGTGGTGCATTGGCTTACTTGGAATGTTGGTATTCATATTGGTCTTTATGCACTATGGAGAGGAATGCCCATCAACTTAGGGATTCCAAAGGTTTTGGCATGATGTTAATTGAGTTGTGCAACTTGAGATTTATGATAATTCACTTGGATGGACGAGATGCTTTCTTCAGGAGCACTCCACATGCACACACTTCTCTAGAATGCCCTCCTCTTTTGCCCATGTTTTTGGAGATGATTTGATGGTTTGCACACGTGGTTTCACATTGTGACACATAGTTTTAGGGTTTGTTCACATTGGTTTAATGGAACGTTTCACCTTTGATGCACATTCTCCTAGGTTGCTATTTGGTGGTGTCATGAGTGGTTATACACATTGATCTATGTGTTGGGCACATTCTTTGAGGATGTCCATCTCTTTGAGGAGGTTGTTATAACAACCAAAGGGACCATTATTACATGCATATCCATGAGATCCATTGTTTGAGGAGTTGGTTATTGCATTGGAAAAAACGCCCCAAGTTCTAACTAATTTTACTATCTTTGGCATAGTTTTGGCATCTTAAGGTTGTTGGCTCCCTCATCTAGGGTTGATCATTACAATTTGGCACATTTATTAAGGAGGCATAACTAACTTGGCACATCTATCTAGAGTGCCCACCTTTGGGGGGAGTATTTTAATATTTTTGTTAACCACACTTTAGCACATTTATCTAGGGTGCAACTTTCATGGATTATTTTATATTATATGGCTAGGTCAATGTGGTCCCAAAGCCTCCTCCTTGCACACTTTTCACGAGCACACCTCTTCCTAAAGGAAGATTTTATGTTATATGTTGGTCAAGAACCTTTCTTGGAAAGCACCCTAGCTATTATGAGTACCATTGGCATCTTTTCACCATCTTAAGGAGGAATAACTCCTCTTGAAGAAGGCCCCTTTCCCTTTGACTTGGCATTGTTTTGGCATCTTCATGTTGTTGGCTCCCTCATCTAAGGTTGATCATTGCAATTTGGCACATTTATTAAGGAGACATAACTACCTTGGCACATCTATCTAGGGCACCCACCTTTGGGGGGAGTATTTTAATATTTTTGTTGGAGGCCATAACCACCCTTTAGCACATTTATCTAGGGTGCAGCTTTCATGGATTATTTTATATTATATGGCTAGGTTAAAGTGGTCCCAAAGCCTCCTCCTTGCACACTTTTCAAGGGCACAACTCTTCCTAAAGGAAGATTTTATGTTATATGTTGGTCAAGGACCTTTCTTGGAGAGAACACTAGCTATTATGAGTACCCTTGGCATCTTTTCACCATCTTAAGGAGGAATAAATCCTCTTGAAGAGGGCCCCTTCCCCTTTGACTTGGAAAATATTACTTTTTCACTGGAAGTGTTTGTTGGATCCTAGTTTGAAGGGCATTCCAAAGGAGAAGAGGACAAGAGGAATGAGGAGTTTACTTGCTTGGTCAAAGATGCTTCATTCAAGGAGGCGTTTTGCTTGAGAGATAGACATGTGGCATCCTCGTTATCATTGTTGCACTATATCATTATTTGTTGAGAGTTTTTGTCTTGGATAGCCCAATCATGTAATATTTTAGTATTTTTCTAGCATTTGCCTTTGAGAAGAGAGTGGATCTAGAAACCACTAATTAATATTTCATTGTAAAGGAGATTGAGCTCAAATCTATATAAGGATTTGCTCTCCATAGTTGATCATGGTTGGATTAATAAAGAACACTCTTTGAGCCTAGTTGAATATCTTGTGAAGGCAATGTGAATGCAAGGGTTCTTTCTTGTTAATGTGAGGCTTACGTTTTCATCTCAAATTGTTGAATATTATTGATGAGAAGTGCTAGGAAAATCTGCTTTAAGGGCCATTTGTGAAGGGTAATTCTGCTCCATTGGAAGGGCTTAAGTGTGGGTCGTCCCCTCTTATGTTCCTTTTGTTGTTTTATCTCTGAATGTGTTACTTTTGTAGTCATTATCTTAATTAGAGTTTGTTACATATTTTCTATTCCATAGTAAGGCACACCCTCGTGTTTGAAGAGGTTCACCTTTGAAAGGGCCCTCAAAGCAATTTTTTGCAGTATAAAACAATAAATTAGGGCTGGCAGCATGCTTTTGCAACTCTGTTTTGCTCCAATCATTAACAGAAAACAGCCCTCTAAGATGGACACTTTGATTCCATATGCCCAAGTTGGGTAGGCACTGGTCTCAGTCCACCCATCCATCTATTTCTAAGGTTTATCATACACCTACTTTGTGTCGTAGTAGAGTCGCCCTAAAGAGAGTGAAGGAGCTACCGTGGTGGCAATGGGTAGTCCTTCTTCATTACCCATTGGGTTGCACTTGTGTTTTAGGGATTTACCACTTAAAGTGCAAATTTTTTTAAGCCAACATGTAAGTGTTACCCACGTGAGATCTCTATCATACTAGGTTGTAGATGCACCTCGATGCTCTCAGTGCAAAGATAATTGATGCCAGTGAAGGAAGGCATCAGCAAGGTGAAGAGGACGTACTGCAGCAAGATTTTGTTGATGAGAAACAACCCTGGGAATATAATGTGGACCCTTAACTCACCACAGTGGGGGGGCAAGCACTACAGATTGTGACTTTCCTGCTAAGATTATTGGTCAACGAGAATGTTATCTAGATTCTTGGGTGAGTTGATTTATAGCGGAAAGGAACTAAACCCACCACATTTGATGCCTCTAGTGTATATCAACAATATAGCAGGCGGATGCATGACGTATGGTAAGGATGTGGCAACAAGAGTAGAGGGGTCATTCCCAAATGAGGATCAACTAGAGTGGTTGTGTGGCGAAGCATAACATGTTGATTGGGCAATGAATGATCATTCTAGCTACGAAGGAGGAAGCTTTGGCATAGAAAGACAAAAGAGGTTCAGATGCACACTTTCAGTCCTATCACAAATGCATCATTGTGTGCCACATAAGGATTCAAGAAATTACGCCCTTGTGAGCCATTGAAGTCCCTCATGGCAATGGATCCCACTATTGATGGTCAAATGGAAATTGAAGGCAGCCTGAATTAAGGGACAGTGTATGTGTTGATTTAATTTAATTAGATTGCGATATACATGAAGTCTGCTCCCTAAGCTTTTGGCCTGTAGTTATATGAGAAGAAGGGCCTAAAAAGTGGTGGTGGAAAGAGCTAAAAGGGCTAATTTTCAATGAATGTTTGATTTTCTTAGGGGTTCTATTTGTATTTTCTCTATAATTTTTCATACAAAAGCAGATTTCATGGTGGACTGTTGCGTTGCAGAGAGCATTCAAAGGAATTTATGACTAGTTGCAAGGTTGTTGGAAAAGCAAGGGAATGAGAAAAGAGAGTTGTTACAGAGACGACAATAACATGGTGTAGTGCATTGAGATTGTTGGGCATGGCAAAAAAGGGAGAGACCAGCAAAGTGTTGTACCTATTGTTTCGAGGGCAGATCTACCCGCTTCAAGTTGCAAGTGTTGACCTAAAACAATTGTGGTTTACTCATGTTGTTTATAAATGGAGCCTAAAACCCTCAAGGAAACTTGAACAAATACATTATTTGAAGAGCTCAAAGCCAGATCACATGAGGTGCTTGTGTAGCTGTTGTAGAAACTATCTTGATGTTTTTTCCCAATTTGTGCATGGATATTAAATCATGAGAATGCATGATACATGGTATGGTCTTCTAGGGATGGTTGCTAGAAACATCATCAATTAGTGTCAATCACCAAGGATTTTCAAGTTTGTGTAAAGTTGTTTGTCATCTTTTTTAGTTCATGTAGTTGCAATGTTGTAAAAGGGTATGCAACTCTAAGACCCAGAATGGTGTGTGTAACCCTTGGTTTGGTCATGTGTCAATAGAGAATGGGTGTGTTGCTTACACTAGTTTAGCTCTAGAATTGTTAATGAGTAGACCTGATATGGAACCTTGTTCACCTGTGACAACATTATCAACACTAGTTTGTTGTGAGCTCTTGGTGGCATTGCAAACTTCAAATTTGGCTCAAGAATGACCATGTAATTTACAGTTCATGATAGAGCAAGTAGTCTTAAACTTCTGGGGAGCATTTGTTGTTGCGCCCTGGATGAAGACTTTGTTGATGGAAGGTGACCAATCACAACAAGTATTTGTCATGGGGGAGTGTTGTTAAAGATAACATATGCTTGTTGTGAGGACAAGTGGACAGAGGCAGAGGACACATGTATGGCAAAGGCAGAGGTTACATGTATGGCACGTGTCTTTTGGCCTTTCAGTGTCACTTTGTATCATCTCAATATGAGCATTGAATTGATTGGTCTCACGTTATAAACATAGTTCCTTGTATATTATTGACACCCCGGGAATACAATGCATTCATGATAGTGGAACTTTTTACTCCGTTGGGGGTTTTCTCAACTCTAACTAACTCTGGTATCCTCCCACCTTTTATGCGCATTGAATTGATTGGTCTCACGTTATAAACATAGTTCCTTGTATTATTGTTGACACGTTGGGAGTAGAATGCATTCTTGACGGTGGATCTTTTTGCTCTGCTGAGGGTTTTCTCAACTCTAACTTTGGCATCCTCCTATTATCCCCATTTTGTGGGATAACTAAAGAGATTATGTCTTGAGGCCCTCAGGTTGCATATACTAAGAGAAGTATAAGTGCATACACCCTCTTAGTCTAAACCCTAGCTAGAGATACTTACTTTGGGGAGTAAGAGGATTTACACCCCCAAAGAGGTAGTACCTCTAGCTCTTTATTTTCTTGACTCCATTAACCCAAACATTAAAGGCACTAGTCATCACTTGTTGCATTGGAGATATAAAATTGTTGCTTTGGGAAACGTGAAATTTCGTGATTTTGAAGTTGTTCCTAGTGAAATCAAATCTATGCTATAAATGCTTGCTTGAGCCACTAGGGCATTTCATTTCTCCAAGTATTTCTTATTGATGTTACAAATTTAACCTACAACCATTAGGGCTGCAGAAAACCCTAACCAAATTCTTCAATAACTCCTAATTTAACCGTTGAAAATTGCCTAAAATATGCCCACATAATCTACTAAGTACAGCGCATCTCTTGGCAAGTTTTAGTGGTTGAATCTCTTGCTGTAATAATAAGTTTGTTACAGCCATAAGGCTGATAAATATCACTGCGGTAAGCTTTTTGTTTCAGTCTTGCTTTTATGCTTAAGTATTGCTTCATCATACAATTTTTAAGCTAGCTTTCACTAACTTGTCTCTTGCTTGTTCAATTATACTTTTAGCACTTATTTTGCAGCCTTATTATCTCCTATATGCCGATATATATCATTTATTATTGATGCAATTAGGGACAGCAAGCTTAACTTGCTTGTCCACCTAACATACTATATGCAAGTGTGGATTTTCTGTGTCTTGGGCAGGTACAATCACTTTTGCAGGTACCCAAAGACTCGGCAACTTTAAACCACCCGAAGACGAGTCATCAAAGCCACTTTCCTCCTCCATCATTGACCTTTAGGGGGATACTTCTCTTCCTTCCCTTCCATCCATCTCAATTCCCCCAGGGTCACCAGGATYGCCTCCCTAGAGTRACCTAGTCACCCTTGAAGTGTGGGACCTATATCGAGGTGACATTGGGTATAGTGTCCCTTAGTTGTCGCCACTTGGTGGTTGGGTCGGGCTTTGCCCAACCTACAACTTGTGCAATAACACCTCCCACCTTTTATTTTGTTGTTTCGTTGTTAATTATTGTGTTTCTCAATCTGTCGTGTTATTTAATTGTATGGTTGTCCTTGGCATTTATTCCTGTATTTACACTTTCTATAACAGCTGCAGTGCAAAGGTAAAATTTATTTACTGCTTAGCTCCAAATTAGAGAATGGTGGACAAGGTGTCTACAAGATTTGAGCCTCATTGCGCCAAAAGGCGCTTTCTACAGCCCAGTATGAGGGAGATGTATAATTCCTTCCGTGCTCAACATGGAGTTGACATGTGGCATTTAAAAAAATATTAATAAGGAAAAAATATTTCAATGTCGATCATAAATAAAATATTTCAATATCCATCTAAATTAAAATAATTCTATATCAACTCTATATAGAGAGAAAGAGAGAGAGTAATTAAAATTAAAGAAATCCTTATTTCGTTGATAGCCTTCTACTTCTCAGAGTGAGGGAGATGCATGGAGTTGCATTTAAAAAAATATTAATACAAAAAAAAAAAATTCAATGTGGGCCATAAATAAAATGTTTCTATGTCCACCTATATATATATAACAATTGAATGTAAATAAAAGTGTATTGTGCCAAAAGACACATTCTACAGTGGAATATTAGGGACGTGTAATTTTTTTCATGCTCAACATGGGGTTGACACGAGGCATTTAAAAAAAATGTTTTAATATCCACCTTAAGTAAAATAGGTGTTTTCTACTTCTCCATATGAGGGAGATGTGTAATACCTTCAATGTTTAATATGGAGTTAATACATGTCATTTAAAAAAATATTAGTAACAAGTAAAATATTTCAATATCAACTATATATATATATATAACAACTGAAATTAAAAAATTCGTATTGCGCCAAAAGGTGCTTTCTACAACCTAGTATAAGGAAGATGTGTAATTCCTTTCGTGCTCAACATAGAGTTGACACGTGGCATTTAAAAAAATATTAATGACGAAAAAATATTTAAATGTTGGCCATAAACAAAATATTTCGATATCCATCTTAATTAAACTAATTCTATAGAGAGAGAGAAAGAGAGAGAGTAGTTAAAATTAAAGAAATTATTATTTCGTTGATAGCTTTCTACTTCCCAAAATGAGGGAGATGCGTAATTCCTTCAATGGAGTTGTATTTAAAAAAAATATTAATACGAAAAAAATTAATTTCAATGTAGGCCATAAATAAAATATTTCTATGTCCACCATATATATATATATTGAAAGCAAAAAAATTGTATTGTGCCAAAAGACACATTCTATAATGGAGTATGAAGGACATGTGTAATCTATTTCATGCTCAACATGGGGTTGACACATGGCATTTAAAAAAATGTTTTAATACCCACCTTAAGTAAAATAGGTGCTTTCTACTTCTCCATATGAAGGAGATGTATAATTCCTCCAATGCTTAATATGGAGTTAACACATGTCATTTAAAAATATTAGTAACAAGTAAAATATTTCAATATCAACTTTATATCACTGTTGAATATGTCGGC
>JASDQU010508166.1:2410-16431 GCA_032191745.1 Picea mariana
TACATGTCTCACAAATAACATAACTATGCACACCTTCAAACCAAAAAATATAAGCACAACTCAATCTCACTTTCTCACTTTTGTGACTTAATTTGGAGGATGTGTGAGTCCGATGGAATGAGCACGTACACCTCACTTCATTTCGCTATAACACCTCCATGTAATGGCGCGAACAACAAAAAACTCCAACAAGCGATATCCTCCAGTGATTTACCAGTAGCAGAGAGATTCAATCTTTATCTAGCGACTCTTACTGCGAGTTTCCCATTTTATCGAGGAGGAGATTTGATTAAAATCAATAACAGAAATGAGTCCTTTGCAATGTCATGGACAAGGATTTGTCACACGCCTTTCAACCTTGCCCTCTCCTCGGGCTTCCTCTTCCTTTGTGACTTGTCTCTTACTTCTAGCTAGAAGCTATATCTCAGGCTCAGGCTCACGGGCAGACAGATCACACTCATTTCCATTACACACTCGCCGATCAAACCATTGCACTACAGTATCAGAAGGAAATCAATGATTTGAATGTTAAACACCTCCAAGCATTGATGCCTTTGTCCTTTCTATGTCCTCAACAAACAACGACAGCATCCTCCGGGACAGTGCACAACGGAGACTCTCTTCCTTTTCGGCTGGAAACTCTTCAAAACACAGTTTCCTAGTTTCAATACGCTTCACGGCAACAAAGAGTTCTACAAACAACAACAACAACTTCTCTTTCTCAACAATGAAGAGTTATCTCACGCTCCCCTCTGCACCAACAAGGAGGCTTCCTTTTGATGAGCGCTCCTTCACAGCAACCAACACGAGCATCTACTGCAAAAAATGGTTGTAGATCACTCAGAACGGCTACACTTTACACAACCAACAGCAGCAACACACAACACTTCAAATAATAGTTTCTGAGTGATCAGATCTGTGCACACAAGTTACACAACACAACAGATAGCAGATATGTTCCAGGAGGAAGTCAGCCTGCCGAAAAACTCTCCACGCACCACACGCCTCTACTCTCCTCATGTGCCAGGGCACTCCGGTGAGGGAGTGATGCCCTACCTTGACGAGATGGGCATCATACCTTTTAGTGCCTACAGCATCAATTTCTTCAATAAAGACAATTGATGGGAAAGATCATTAGCCACTCGAAAAAGCTCTCGAACCAATTTTGGTCCATCTCCCAAATATTTCTGAATCAGCTCACATCCAAAACCTAGAAACTTCAAGCCCCAATCTCATCAAACTCTGGCCACAAATTTATCTTTTATCTCCAGCTTTACAAACTTAACTGAATCAACAGACACAAGGACCCGTTCAGACCGTTCAAAGCCTAGTTTGGCTCCGCCAAGCATTCCTGGATCAGTCTTTCAGTATTTGACAACACAAAATCAAGATCAAACCATGGCTATTTTCTGCAAATTGAAAAAATTAAAGGCATCGGACGCTGTTTAACGGTTCATAGATTCATTCAGCTCTGCTACAGCTTCCAAGACAAATCTTTACCAAAAACACTCGAAATATTCAGTTTTCGCCGTCTAAATCACCAGCTCACGCCGTTAAAAGGATCGAAATGATCAGCTTCCCTTATTTTGAGACTCTGGTCATCAAGATCCTGGATCTTGAAGCTCCTACAAAAGTGCCCTGCACACCAACGCTTATTGAAGAATATTTGGTAGTGACATCAAAACATGCCCGTCCTTTCCACTACGTAAATTAATGCAACAATGGCTTGCAACTATGGAAGCCATTAAACAATGCAAAAATGGCGGTTGCAGGTCAATCTATCAACAACTCTGCAACAATGTATCAATCAAACCTCTGACAATGGCAAGCAGATCTCCACGTCAAACAGGAATTTACGCTTCCCCATTTCGACTAATAAACCTCTCTGATGCACTCAATTGATGAAATGTTACAGAGACTGAGCATCTCACAGCTTCAAGTGGCCCAAAAGAGATATGTTGATAATTTCGTCGAATTCAACGAATCCACAGAGATCTTTCGCCTTCAGTTTACTACGGCCAAACTCCTGTGATGGCCGATATTCTTGACAATGGCACTCGCTTAAAGATTTCATGATCTTCAGCCTAAACTTATGTTGACCACAAACGTATGCGGCCTCTACCTAGCTCAACCACCCAATCCACCTTCAACGTTGCTTGACCCTTCTGCTTCTACGCGACAGACTGTGGCGGCTTCCTCTACCACGGATTGATTATGTCTTTCTTCAACTCAGCCCCTTCACCACTCGTCCACCCTTTCCACGGCTTTCGGTTTCACATGGCCCAATCCACAGTCAACTCTGCAGACATACGACCCTAATCTGCAACAGTTCGTACGTCGTATGAGTGCATATAATTAGCACTCAGAAATTATCTACTCTACTCTCCACATATTTCTGGGCACTCCTGTGAGGGAGTCACACCCAGCCTTGAAGCTCTGATACCATGTTAAAATAGGAGAGTAGAGTGATATAAACAAATATTCTATTACTTACCAATATCAATACAATGGACTCTATTATATAGAGTGTACAGGTTGTTATCAGATCTAACTTATTCTAAAGATAACTGGAGAGGTTGAGAGAATATCTCAACCACACACCAAACAAGGATCTCACAAATCCAACTCTCTAACAACCTCTTAATAATAGGATCACACAACTCATGTAGAGATTAACTCTACCTCTCAATACATTAGCAAGTATATTAGATAAGTAGGAATTATATATTTCAACAAAAAAAACCATAGAAAATCTCAACTTTTATTAATCATTAATTAACTAAAAGAAAGATAAAGATATTAATGGTTTGGTGTATGAAAGATTTAATATGAATATGAATTTGTGTTATGAAAGATTTAACTTTTTCCAAAACCAATAAAGTTATTGGACCAATAAAGACAATAAGAGTAAATATTTTTTCACAATGTTATTTTATATTTGACTATGGTGGAAATGAAAGTGCCATTACCATAAATCTATTTTAACTTCAAAGTTTAAAAAATATTAAGTTAAATGAATCTACTCAAAGGTGTGTATATTTTTATTCATTTGAAAAAACTCTATTTATTCACTACTACAATATACTATGAAATAGAAAGAGAACCATAATTTTGGGAGATAGACCACCTTCCTAAATCTCTTCCAAAAGAGTGACTTTGGAGCGAGAAATGAAAGGCTAGGGAAGTTTCATACCAAGTTTGATAGAATAAGGTTCTCCATTCATCCCCCATCCCCTACTATACTTGGTAATTATGTCAATGGGGTTGCACCATGGAGCATTATTAAGAAGGTGGATAGGGGTGCCCTTAACTCCTCCAAGGGTAGAAGAGTTTGCCAACCCAACCACTTCCTATCCTTGTTATGTTCCCATAAAGAGAGATTGTGAAGTGAGCGAATACCTTATGCAAACAACCACATTATAATCTTATAAAGGTCCTAAAATTGAGAGAGAGGAGGACACCCAAGAATTTTATCATCCAATAGTTGAATAGATTTATCATTCACAACAACCCATGATAGGTAAGGTTGAAGGAAGGATGTTTAGGCTTTGCATAATCTCCAAAATTCGCAATGAGTTATGACTCAAGTACTTTTCTATAATATCTTATTCTGGATCGTTCCAACTTTCCAAATGTTATCCACTAGATAATTTTGGCCCAAAATCTTGATTCATAAGGGAGGGATATTGAATTGTCATTCCTCCCCTATCAAAATGCGCATGAATAGTTTTCTAATGGTATTTCTTCTTTGTACCTTTACCTCATTTTCATAAGAACCATATGATGTTTTTTAATATTGTACATAATCTTGGCTAGAGCTAAGAATGCAGAGAAAAGGAATATGATCAATGACCAAAGGAAGAATTTTATCAAGGTCACCAAGCCAAAAATTGAGCTTCTCTGGACTCCCATTAAGTCATGTTTTCTCTTTATTTTTTTCAAGAAAAGGGTCTAGTCCAATGTTGTGGAGTGGATTAGGAAAATAAAAACACTTAAGCATTTGAAAGTTTTTTAATGAGGGGAGAATTTTTTTTTTCAAGATGTGAGCTATGTTGATCAAGAATGTGAAGGAAACATTATGGTCATAGATACTACATTCATTCTTATTCATGAGACCTCCTAAAGAATCTACTGTTAGGATAATTAGACACTTAGGAGTTAGTTAAGATCATCTTGGTCTAATGTGTATTTAGGTATATGTGCGTTTATTTAGCATGCATTAGTATGCATTTGCAGTTATGTAATCTAACTATCACAATATCTTATAGACATGGAGTGATCCAACAACTCATATTCTCCTACATCTTAACATATATATTGATCCATGTATTAACACCTAATTGATCCATGATCTCTATTTAAAAAACATGGAGGGTCATTTGTTGATGATCGATTGTGAGAAAATCTCTTACAAAACATTTTTCTTTTGCATTAATATATTGCCCCAAGTGGCCATGTTGGTTGGGGTTGTGGATTGTTTCCCTCTTTGACAATTTTAACCATGTAAAAGCATCAATGTAGTAATCGTTGATCTGGTTGTGTGAGTGGCTACCGAAGTTGTTTTTTCTATGTGGGAATACCCTATTTTGTTGATAATGGTATCATATCCCATTTGAAGGCCCCCTCCCATTGTTGATAGAGATCTTAAAGCCATGTTGCCGCATTTTCAGGTTCTACTACTTCTATGGGTTTTTGGGTTTAGACAATTGTTCCATTATGTTTGGAGCGCTTCTTTCAACTAGAAACACTTTTCATTTAACTCTGAAAGTTTTTTCATTTGCCCAAGATACGACCATTTTCTAGTAATATCCGGAGGTATAAAGTTTGAATACACTATTTTCTTTAAAAAAAATTACAGAGTTAATATTTTGGTTTTCTATTTTTTATTTTCAAGTTGTTGTTCTTTCTGTTCTGTGTTTATTTGTCGTGGGTTCTATGCAATCTCAACAAATCATAAACATAGCGGAAATTGTTTTATTTTATGTGTATGCCCTTTTCTTTGTGCTTTATGCGAGATCAACAAATCAGACAAGAGAGAAAAATTGCATTTTGGAGGGAAGCTAACCAAGATCAAACCCCATTATTGTTGAGATTCAATTTTTTTTTTTTTTTAATTTTGTTTGTCTTTGTATCCATTCATGTTGAAGTTTTTTGTAGGTGAAAACAAGGGTTGTGAAGGCAACAACAACAAGAAACCCCTCCTCTTTCATTGTTTTTGGGCCACCTCATTGTGCATCCATCATCACATGGGGAAATTACTACCTACCATGTGGCACTTTTGTTACCATTTATATCTTTATATCTTTTTGTAAAAGGGCATAACATTCATATCCGAAGTTTGTTTTCAGTGCCGCTTTTTTTAAACAACCTATTTTTTCAAGAGATTTCCATCCAAACATTCAATTTCAAATTTTGAATCCATATTATCTGGATATTTTAATATGGTTTCTCCAAATGATTTTTTTTTACCAGTACCAACTACTTCTCATGGAAATCTCGTATAGAGGATGTACTAAGAAATAAAGGAGTGTACCGGATCACCTTGGGAATAAACCAAGCCCCCACTAATGTTGAAAATAAATCCAAATGGGATCAAAATAATGATAAAGTACGTGGAATTTCAAATATCACTAGCATGATTGGATTTTGAGGGATCCGTTCTGTAAGGAGGCCAAGGTTCGAAAATCGTGATAGTCAGGAGGAGACAACCAAAAAAATCCAACCATGTTAAGGGTTGGTGTATCCCACGTTGAGTATGATCCCCAGGTCATTTTGATAGATTAGATGCCCTAGGTTGCAGTTTCTTGGACCACAGGGTAGCCCCACAGGTAACACACATACTAGCAAAAAAAAAAAAGATCAAGCATGTGGATTAATTAGAATGATCATCTCTCATGATTTACGGTTTCACCTTCAAGGAATTGATGACCCAGATGAAGCTTGGGATAATCTTGAAGATATGTTTTCTAAACATGTGATTTGATCCCACCAGTTTGAAAATCAATTAACGAAATTAAGTCCCTGTGATTTTCCTTGCATTGAGGATTATTTATCTAAGTTCAAAACAATTAGACGTTTAGATAAAGACTATAAAATATATCTAAATGATGATCAATGCATATATGTTATTATTGTTAAGCTTGGTAGTGCATATTGTATCTACCTTTTGTGCCTCCAAAGAAGTTGTAGGGAGTGCTTACCAAGCTCCCTGTTAATACTTAAAATGTAATAGTAAAATTTTTAGCATCTTCATTGAACTTATGCTAGATTTGCCAAATTCCTTTGGTCTTTTGCCAATTGTTATAACCTTCCAATTTTCCATCAAGCCTTGACAAAATTTAATTGATCGCTTTTTCCCTTAAACCCTATGGTCTTTGTCTTCTTGATCTTGACCTGCAAATAAAATGATTGTTTTTATTTAAGCCAAATCTGGCTTTTATGGCCAGATTTGTGCTCCTGGGTTCTTATATGACAGAGTTATATTATTGTTTATTTTTGGTGAAATTTTACCAAATAAAATGATTGTTTTTATTTAAGCCAATTTTGGCTTTTATGGCCAGATTTGTGCTCCTGGGTTCTTATATGACAGAGTTATATTATTGTTTATTTTTGGTGAAATTTTACCAAAAAGAAGTAGCTCGAAGACAAAACTCCTAGTTCTTGATCTAACACCCAACACCATACAACACATAAGCTAACGCACCAAGCCAAGAACAAGTGGGCAGCCTTCGGCTCACATCATCGAAAATATATTGGAGAAGTGGTATATATTAACATTTGTTGATATTAATACCTCATGGATGTGGGATAATGTATACATATTTTAAAAAAGAATATATATATATCGATGTTGCTGAAACTCACCAGGTGTCGAATAAATTGGATCTTGAACACCATATATCGTGCCGAGTTTCCAGGAAGCAAGGCCACGGGTAAGACAGTCACCATGAATTTCCATGAGGTAGCATATTCGACGCACATGCAATCGATGGCAGATCTTTGTACAAAAATTGTTTTTCTGGTACAGTGTCGGGGAAACCTAGTGGAAATGTGTAGGGTTATGCTGAAGGAAAGGCCGTCACTAGATGGAAAGCACAAATCCATTTGTTACGTCGCCGCCAGTGAAGATCTTCATCCAGGGGACGTTGCATTTTCTGTTCCAAACTCGCTCGTTGTCACACTGGAAAGAGTGCTGGGAAACGAGACTATCGCAGAGCTGCTTACTACAAACAAGCTTTCAGAGCTAGCCTGCTTAGCATTATATTTGATGTATGATAAAAAGCAAGGTAAACGGTCTTTCTGGCACCCTTTCATCTGTGAGCCTGATAGGCAGCGAGGAAGAGGACAACTTTCTATTGAGTCCCCACTTCTATGGTCAGGATCTTATGTTGCATTTCACTCCTAGATCAATGGTTCATATTCTATATCGCACTCACACATGCTCGAAGGATTATTTATGGTGGACAGTGCGATGGAGAGACAGGCGGTTTTGTACAGACACTGAACACGGCTTTGCTCCTTTTGGGAGCAACAATTGTAGATCAGTCTGTCAATATATTTCCTGTTTAAACTTACTTGCCACGTGTTGAAACTCCAGGAATTCATGCTGCACAGTATTTGCCTGAGGAAAGTACTACTGTGAAAAGAGGTGGTACTGTTATTTATTACCAAGATTCAGGATGTTGTGACTGGCATGCTCGCAAAAGGTTTTATTCTAGGAAAGGATGCTATGAACAAAGTCAAGACATTTGATGAGAAGGATGGCTTGAAAGAAAATGCCTCTGCTAAGGTGACATCATTTGACAAGAAAATTGGTTTCAATGAAAATATGACTACCGACACAACAACTGTAAATGAGAAAGTGAAATCTCAGAGGTTTGGAAATAAGATTTGAAACCAGATTTTGGACTGTATGGTTTTGAAGGCTTCGCTGCTTTTTCATGTTTTGTTATAGTGCCATGTGTAAATATTGATGGAGAGATCATCCGAGACAGTCTAGTTGGGATCAAAGAAGTAAAATATGGGAAATTTCGCTTGATTTACTCGCTCTGGGTTCAAGGGTTACAATGGACAAGGATACCTGACAATTACAGGAACCCGAGAAAATTAATTATCCAGTTTTTCCAAGTATAGAATCATCATCCAATCCCACACTTTGAGGGATTTATTCCATATTAAAATGTATACCTCGAGATTTGGAGGCAAATATATTGGATATTGAGCTTGTTCTCGGTAATCAAAATTAGTTCCATTATTTAGGCATCGAATTCAGCCAGCAAGGAGGAAAAAATAGATCACCAGTTGTTCAAATCCATATTTCAAGGCAACACTTCAGTTTTAAAATGGACAGGTGGAAGAACAATTATCATTTTATCAAACAACATTCCAAATTTAACAGCAAGTTCAGATTTTTAATTATTTCTGTTTAGCTAATTCCTAGGAAACAGTAACTGAATGCTACATATGTTGAAGTCTTTGTAACAGTTTCTATTTTTAGAAATAGGACTTATCACTCAAATATTTGGGGATTTAGGCCATGACTCTTTCTATATATGGATATGTAAAAAACAAAAGGAAGGGGGGTTCAGTTTCTGAAAGACCCGAGAGAGGTTTTCTCCAAGACCTGAGAGAAGTTCAGAGGAAAATTTCTGTGGATATATGAATATAAGCTTGAAGGCATGATTTTTCTGAAGCATATCTGCCATTGAGGATCTATGAGAGTTAGTCTATCAGTCTGTTTATACCTTTTATTTCTTCTTACTTGAATAAAATGCAATTTTTGAGAATCAAAGCCTGTCATTGATTAATATATCTATGAGCAGCAAAGCCTCTGATGTAGCTTGTCTATTTATCATTGTGTTATTCAAGCATCTTGATTTGTTCATTTGACAGAAAGGATATTTCATTTGATGAACTTTCTACTTTATGTTTTCTTCCTTATTCTTCTATTTACACAACTTTAGTCTGATAAGCAGCTTGAGTGCCTTCAATATTTAGGGTGCTTTGACTCCATGCCCAATGAAATCATCTTGTAGAGAGTTTGTTGCCTTCTTCTCTCTTGTTATTTTGGTTAATCCACCTACACATAAACAAATTTACACATCCATGTTGAAATGTTTCTAGGCTCACCTCATTTGCAGTGTGAGGGTGACTTCTAGAACTAACACTCTCACTCTTGATATTTTTGTGATTCTCTTATTAGAGAGAAAGATGAGCTTTTACAACTTGGAGTGATCAGCACTACATGTACATCTAACAAAGATTTAGTGGTGTAGCATAAATATAAATCCGAGCATCCCAAGAAGTAACATCCTTGCAACAATAAGAAAAATACCAAACCCTCTCAACCGGCTTCTACTCCTAATAGTGACAAAGGGTCAAAATATAAAAGTAAGAATACTAATAAGCATTGCAACTTTTGCAGAGAAGATGGTCATCTAGAGTCTAATTGTTTTAAAAAGATGGAAGCCTTATAAGAAACAATGAAGAAACATAACATCAATATTTATTCTTTTTCTTCCAACTCTTCTTCTCATGTACATGCAATTTTTTCTTCTAGTTTCTCCTTCAATGCACCATCTACTTCTTCTTCTGAAGAGTGGTTTATTGAATATGGAGCATCTTATCATATGGTTAAGGATAAATCCATTTTTTTTCTCTTAATGAATGTAATATCAAACAAATATTTGTTGGCGATGATAGATCTCTTAGCATTGTAGGGTTTGGCACAGTTCAGGTAGATAATGATTATTTCAATGATATACAATGTGTTCCAATTCTTTCCTACAAACTTCTATCAATGCATTAGATCACTCATTTGGGTGAAGGTAAAACAAGAGTTTTCACCTCGCTAAGTCATAATCAAGGATTTAAAATGTCTTAAGAATGTCCTAGCAACTAGAATTGTTGATAATATACTAGGTTGTACAAATTTGACAACTTTGGATCATCATGCATCCCATCCATTTTTATTATTCATAGTGATGACTTGAGAAAACTTTGGCATGAGCAGTTTGGTCATCTAAATTGTCTCTCATTGTACAACTATGTAATCAATATACAGCGATTGATCTTCCTCTTTTTTCTTATAGAGATGGTGTTTGTGCCAGTTATGTTCTCAGAAAACATTATTGGGACATTTTGGAAAAATGTTCCTCTTGGAACGCCTTGGCCCCTTTGCATCTTGTTCATAGTGATTTGTATGGTCCACTTTATTCTCATTCTTTCTGTGGGTGCAATTAATTCTTAAATTTCATTGATAACTTCTCCATATGCACTTGGGTTTACTTCTTAAAACCTAAAAGTCAAGTTTTTGACATGTTTTTGGCCTACAAGGTCCTTGTAGAAAAACGATATAGACATCAACTTCAAAGGTTAAGAATAGATAATGGAGGAGAATATGTGAACAAAAAATTTACAAGTTACTACGCTACACATGGCATTCAATTCTAGCATAATGTTCCATATACACCACAACAAATTGGTGTTTCTAAGAGAAATAATCACACATTAAAGAAAATGGCTAATTGTATGATACAATCTAAAGGATTAAGTCATCATTATTGGGTTAAAGCCATCAACTATGAAAATTACATAGTAAATCACACTTCCACAAAGACTTTAAAAAATGTAACATCAGAAGAATCATGGACTAAACTTAATCCAAATGTAAGCCACTTTTGTGCATTTGGTAGTATAGCATGGGCTCACATTCCAGATGAGAAAAGGAAGGCATTATAGCCTAGAAGTGAGAAGTGCATTTTTGTTGTATAATTTAAATATGTCAAAGGTTACTGAGTTTTTCAGCTTCATTCCAATGAAATTATTATTAGAAGAGATTTTAAATTTCATGAAAATCTCTTGGCCTGAGAGCCTCATTTGGAATGTGTGTCACCTTCATCCTGCGATCCATCTTCGATGTGTATGCCATCTTTTGTTCCTATTCTAGTTTCTTCTTTAGATGATGACAGTGAGGATAAAATTTCACCTATGCCTATTCACTTTCCTACAGATGAGTATGTTGAACATGAACCAACACTAGCACCGTCACTTCTCATATGGGTATATTAAACACAAGAATTAGTTCGATATATTTCCAATGATCCTTTATATTAGTGTCAAATTGGAACACAACAATGAATGAAGAATATCATTTCCTAATGGTGAACTATACTTGGGATCTTGTACCTCTTTCAAAAGGAAGAAAATGTGTCATACGTAAATGGGTGTATAGAACTAAGTATGCATCAAATGGAAGTGTTGAAAGACACAAGGCCTAGTTAGTTACCAAAGGATTCTCTCAAGTTGAAGGCATTGACTACAATGAAACCTTTTCTCCCATAGAAAAAATGAATTGCATCCACCTCTTTCTATCCCTTGTTGCCTCACATACATGGGAGGTCCATAAGATGGATATTAAATCCACCTTATTTCATGGGGACTTGCAAGAAGAAATCTACATGGAACAACCTCCTAGCTATGTCTAGATTGACTCAAGCCTTATTTGTCACCTTATCAAATATCTTTATGGTCTTAAGTAATATCCTTGAGCTTGGTATGCCAAAATGGAGAACTTTCTTCTTGACATTGACTTTTCTAGATGTCATTTTGACCCTAATGTCTATACTAAGAAAGTAGGAAGCAATATCATAATATTGTTTCTTTATGTTGATGACCTTATCCTCACTTGTAGTGACCCTAAAATTTTAACCCATGTGAAATCCATCCTTAAAAAGAAATTTCAAAGGACGAACTTAGGTTATTTCATTGTTTCCTTGTCCTCCAAGTTTTTCAAACTAGGTAAGGTATTTCCCTTTCTTAGTCTAAGTATGATTGTGACCTTATTCGTCACTTTCACATGGAAGATTCTAAACCATTCCCCTCTCCCTTCCAGTTTGGAGTCAAAATTACTACCACCTCTACTACTCCCAAAGTTGATACCACTTTGTACTATCAGTTAGTTCATAGCCCCTTATATTTGACTCATACCCATCCTAATATTTTCTTTTCTATTGGTATTTTCTCCTATTATATGAAAAGGCCCCATGAAATCCATTGGAAAGTAGCAAAAATGATATTTCAATATGTCCAGGGCATAGTTCAATTAGGGATACATTATAGTTAAAGGGGGACTCCTTTGTTGGTTGGTTTCATAGATTCAAATTGGGTCGACGACCATGATGATTGAAAGTCTACTACAATTTATGTTTTCAGCCTTGGTTTTGGACCTGTCATTTGGGCTTGTAAGAAATAATAGGATATTTATCTTTCTTCAACAGAAATGGAGTATCGAGCAGTGGTTAGTTCAATTCAAGAAGTCGTGTGGCTTCAATATATACTTTCAAAGTTTGGATGCTATTAGCATCATCCGACCACCCTCAAGTGCAATAATAAGAGTGCCATCAAGCTCGTCGAAGGTCCAATTCAACATCATCACAACAAACACATCGAGCTACACATGCACTTCATCATAAATATGATTCACAATCAAGTTATTGAAGTGCTCTTTTTCCCTACAAAAGATAAAGTTGAAAACATTTTCACAAAGTCTTTTACAGAAGATTTATGTTAGGAGTTCAGGAAGTTGCCATTTATTTTATTTTTATTTTTTTTTTGGGGGGGGAGGAGGGGTGGTGTAGGCTCTAATGCCTCTTTCCTTATCCTATTGTGTCACCTTTGTAAAACCTCCAATCATATCCCAACTTGTTCTTAAGGGGGAATGTTAGGATATATATCATTATTGTGGCAGTTTATTGACAATGTATTTTATTTTATGCAGTTAATGAATTCAAGGCCATTTATAGTGTTCATTTTATTTTGTGTTAATGTACTTTTTTAATTGATAGAAAAATAATTCTAGTCCATTGATAGTTCTCATTTTATTTGGTCTTAATGAACATATTATATTGTTAATTAATAATTTTTCCTCTAAAAAAATCATATTTTTATTATTGAAAAGAAAATCACACTTTTAAAATGCATGACAACTAATAAAACAACTCATTGTTGCTTGAAATTGAAATATGGTAAAGGGTTTAAATATATATTGGGTTGTGGTTATAAACATGTATCACTGTATATAGTTACATATCAAAGCCTATAATACTTTAAAATTTACTTGAGCTTGAGTTATACGCATATACACCACCATTCTCATCTTGTTTGCAAGATGTTTGAGTAAAACATAAGTAGTTTCATGTACTTGACATGTTGATATAACAAAGGTAATTGCATAGATTTATTTTTGTTGCTATGAATATGAAATGTATATGAATCAAGTATGAATGTGGCTTGTAAAACAATAACTGTGCATTGAAATTACAATATATACACAAGCTACAAATGCAACATTTTCCCAATTTAATCCACTATGGTAATTTTCATACCATGACCATTCATAATCCAATATATGTTAAAATATATATAACTAGCACGTAGCACATACTATATATATATATATATATATATATATATATATATTCCAAAGATTGCATATTTATATGCATAGTCTTAAAGTCTAATATGCAAGCATTCTTGCATAAATACCTTACTGGGTATGTTCATATACAACAACAATCCACAGCCATAATATTTCACTTGTGGAATCATTAATCTATCAACTATCACTATAATGTATTTCAGAGTTGTATATGTAAAAATACATATTAGTTCATGCATGTAACTCTAAACCAAAATGTATATTTCACACTTCACCAAATTATGGGAACAAAACAACATATATACAACCTACATTTTTCCCTAACAGAGAGTGCATTTTTTTCAATGCCCTATTTTCATGAAATTTCATAAGGACAATGTGTATTATGTGCATAATTCATCTAAAGATATGAATTTTCCCTAACATTGTGATTTTGGGAAGTTATCATGCAAATTCTAACACAAGACTTACATTTTTCACTCTAGGGTATGCATTTTACAACATGCTTTATTTTCATGTAGAAAACATATAATTTCCATTTTTTAGCATGATTTTTCTTCTCAAGAAATACATATCTCATATT
>JASDQU010508166.1:16531-27004 GCA_032191745.1 Picea mariana
GGACTGGTTTTCGGGAGATTGTTTTTTAGGGCCATCTTTGTCATACTTCAGCTGTTGCGGATTTGTAGACCCGAACTCCCGTTTGTTCTAGTGTTTAAATTTCTTCTCGATTTTAACAGCATATCGATAAGCAGCACCGAGTGATGAGATGTCCAGAAAATCCATTTCAATCTGGATGTATCTATGTAGAGCCCCACGGTATTTCAAAACCAAATGTCACTCGGATTCTTTGATACCCAGCTTGGTGCGCAAGGTATGGAAGGTATTGGTGAACTCCGGAACTGCTTGGCCCCTCTCTTACCATAGTGTGGTCCATCTCATGTATTGGTCCTCATAGTTTCCAACAGGGTAATACTGTTCATTTACCACATCCACAAAAAAATACCAAGTGGGATCAGCCCCGTATATTCCAGACTCCTCTATGAAACTTTTCTCCCAGTAAGTTTCCCACCAATGTTTGAAATGAGGGAGAGCTTTAAGGAGTGTGAAGATGATCTTTTCTTTGTCAGAAAAATTGTGAACAGAGAAATAACCTTCTAGCAGAGTTAACCATTTTTCTAGGGCTTCTGCATCTATCTATCATTCAAATACAGGAATATCAAAATTAACTTGTACCTTGAAAGGCGAGGTGCCTCCAAAGTGTTCGCTTGATGAAGAATCGTCTGCTGTTATCGGCATGCGTTGAAGGATGTGGGCAAAATTCTCCATCATTTCGTCCCTCTATCGCGTGAGAGCTTTCTCAAGCAGCAGATTGATAGGATCGTATGCTCCATCATTTTTCTTTTCTTCCACCATTGAGGTTTTCTTGGGTGTGCGAGAGCTATTTTCTTCAAGAGAGACAAGCTCAAGATCCAACTGTGGGCCCCGTTTGGGTAAGTGAGTACATCAACTTCCCGGGGTCGTAACTTTTGCATACGATCTTCGTTTTAGGCGTTTGATAGCTCGTTGGAAAGGTATCGTCAAGGAGATTCATTTTGGGGGCTCAATCATGCCTTCATCTATCATTGAGAACTTCAATCTTGAAAAACCTTCATTTAGGCCCTCAAAATGGCCCCGAAAGTTAAAACCTGCTAAAAATAGTAAATTGCCAAAATTGCCAGAAAACTATTTTGAGCCAGTTGAAAAAGGTGGGTGGCCACCGATATCTACCTGGATCAGGGGAACTCTGTTTGGGCCGTTACAATATTCTTTTTTTCAGGACTCTTCCTACATCAACTGCATCTTCTTTTGATAATAATAATAATAATAATAATCTATTTTTAAGATTACGGCTAAACCAAACATATGAGGCTCCTCCAATTACAAATCAAATGCACATTAAAGATATATTTCATTGCGTATAATCACAATATAAATAAAACTACAAGTAACTTAAGATAAATAGCTATCTTAAGTACACATTCTAGATAGTTGAGACAATATATCAACTCTTAACAAACTCAAACCAAATATTAATGATGGCATTTAACCATTATTCTCCAACGCCTTAATGGAGAAACGCTATTTTTTTTTTTTTTTTACAATATAAAAACTACATACAATTCATATATGTCATCTTTGTCTGGCTGGTCTTCATTAGCAACTCTACCCACTCTGCAATCACTTGGTTTCGCTCTTTTATTCTCCACACTTTTGAGCTACCTTTTGATCCATTTAAAGTATAACCGCTTCAGACCATCATTGACGTACTTGTAGGATTGACGCTTCTTGACATCCTGAAGAACAATCTCGATATTGAATTATCCTATTGATACACTACCATCAGTGAAATTCCCCCGAAAAAAAAAATCAACAGTTATATAGGAAAGTGATCTGATTACTGGACATTTTCAGTAGTCAATCATACAACTGACCTTATTTAAACAATAAACTCATGAACAACCTGTAACTGAAGATCTTGAAGCACTGAAGTACAACAAGTCCCACTAGCATCTGACAAAATGTAGACATAATCAATTAATGATGTGTTCTCTCGGCACTGAAGAACGTTGAGAACCACTAATTTAAATTATGTTACTCTATTCAATAATTGGTTCTTTTTACAAGCAAATAACAAGAATCATTAAAATCATTTCTAATTTAAAAATTCTTTTAACAAGAATCATTAAAATCATTTCTAATTTAAAAATTCTTTGGCTGCGTCCTTCTTTTTAAATGTAGCTTACCTCATTTCAGTCGTCTTCGCTTCCAGACTTGAAGCACCAAAATCTCATTGACGGTAAAATAAAGTCTGATGGCCTGCTCATTGATGACAACCAACCATCTGAACTTGCAAGTGATCAGAATGACGAGGTACTGTTAGAGATGCAAGTGAGCCAACAATCTGACCAGCATGAGTTTCAAATGTTTTCACAGGAAGCATTTTATTATCTCCCCAGATTTCGACCGTCCCATCCTGCTTTGGATGCAACTTCGAAAAAAAAAAAGAGCAAGGTTTGAAATTCGAATCCTTGACAATTAGAATGGCTTGCGCACACAGTTGGAGTGAAGCGCTGCAGAATTTCTTGATGCCACCGTTAGATCGAACAACTTCAATATCAAACTGAAATTCACAAACTGTTGAGCCCCATCCAACATTTAATCCAAGTCAGCTCAAGTGAGTGCCCTCAGTCCCCTGCGTTGACCACAATTTTCACTATCTTCGACCAATCCATCAGCCTCCTCGATCCTGATTTCCTTGGTTTCCACATGTGCGGGGTAGGCTATCGTGGGCTTTGAGCGAGCTCTAGAAATTGTGATACAAGAATAAAACAAAACTCCTCCACGCAGCGGCTCCAGTGGCTCCTTCTCCAGCGATCTACACACAGTCAATGATGAGTCTCTCAACAAAAAAAACGACTGATGTTGCTCTCTCTTATGCAACGCCTCTCTTACACGCAGCGGAATTAACACTCTCAAACACACAAAAAACTGTATTACTCTTATCTTTCTGGGCCCTCCGACGAGGGAGTTAAGCCCAGAGCACTCAGTTTTGATATTAAATTACAAATCAAATGTACATTAAAGTTATATTTCATTACGTATAATCACAATATAAATACAACTACAAGTAGCTTAAAATAAATATCTATCTTAAGTACACAATCTAGATAGTTGAGATAATATCTCAATTCTCTGTAACAAACTCAAACCAAATATTAATCATGGCATTTAGCCATTATTAATGGCTGTTGAGAAATCAAACAGCTCGAAATCCTGAAAACTTTCTTCCCAAGTTTCGTTAGACTTAACCGATTCCTCAAATTCACTACTTAGTCAGCCTCTCGTGTTCTTTCATCAATTTATTTCAATGTTTGAACTTTGAACTTGAGGAAGATTGCAAATGTTGAATTAATTCCAATTGATCGAATTTGTGGGTTGTCAAATTTGCGCTTTCTACTGCTTTGAAGTGTACCAACTTATTAACTGTTTGAATATTAATATATAATTTTCTCTACCCTTCGCAAATTTTATGATTGGGTCTAGTGCTACTCTGGAAAGGTCAAACAATGTATAATTTATTTCTACCCATATACGCATACGCACATCACTCGTGACATTCCCCACCAACAACCATAACAACAATGTTTCCAAGTATTAAAGTAATTGACTCACAAACATTGAATAGTAGTAGCCAATACTTTGACATTCACTCACAACGACCTGAAGGAAGTGTATATGGGAGCGTGGAACGAATATTTCACTTCACTTTGACAGTTTCTCCCAAATTTGTGTTTGATAATAACGTTGGCATAGATATCACCCATGACCCGAAGGAAGCGTGATTGGGAGCGTGGAAATTCACTCACAACAAGAATTCTTTCAACCCGTGACCTGAGTGAATTATGTATGGGAGCGTGGAACGAATAGTGCACTTCACTTTGACATTTTCTCCCAAATTTGAGCTTGATGTGTATACAGAGATGTGTATATTTTTTATTTCTTTTATTTTAAAAAACCTCTATCCATTCACTGATTATAACAGATGATGTCTAAAATCTTGGGGCCTCTCTAAGACTCTAAATATCACAATAGGCTCCACAGTTTTCTCAACTTTGATGGCAGAGTCAATGTTTTTCTCAACTCAAATGTCTGAATGGATTTCAAGCAACAAACAACAATTCTCTCAGTGATTTCGAGGCAGTGGGGTTATCCAAGCAATGTCTTCACCTCCAGGCTCTAAACATGAACATACCTCCATGCTCCAAGGTCTACGATTTCTCAAGTACTTCCATTCTCCACGATTTAATAATACACCTTCTCCTACGTGCGACTTAAATTACATAGCCATCACCAAAATAAGAAAGATGATTTAACAATTGCAATTGATTGTCTGTCTTGTTTCCAATTGGAGCTAAGTTGATTAAACTTATGGAGAAGTCTACTCACTAGCATGTTAGAGTTAATATCCATGTTGTCTGTCTTCCTGCCAGCGCATCCAGTTAGTTCACTTAGACTCCACTTAGTGTTTATGTTGAGTTATTGTTTTCAGTAGTTAGTGAGAGATCCATTGACATATGTTTGTGTTTTGAATTTCTTTGTAATCTATATAATGCACATGATTGGTGAGAAGGGTAACAAACCCCACATTTTTTCAGCCTTTGAGTTTTCTTTTCCGTTTTCTTCTCTACCTCTAAGATCGATCGACATGGTATCATAACCTGAGGTTTAAGCCTCTTCACAAAGTGGAGAGAAGACCGATTCAAGTCCTCCTTTGGTTGGGTAAGCTCACAAACCTTAGGCAGCCACTGTCTAAATTTAGAGATAGTATCAATACCAACAATACGGAAGAAGGGTCCTTGGAACATGCTTTCAAGACTCAAACTTTTTTCTACAGAGGAAATAGAGTTAGAAGTAAAAGAGGAAAAGGTAATCATCATGCAAAAGAAAGACCCACACAAGAACACTCGGAACAATCACAACAATCTAAAAACTCATAGAATCAAAGAGAAAGAGGTAGAAAATGGACAAACAAATCCATAATTCATTGTTACTATTGCAAAAAGTATGGTCACTATGGGAATGAATGGAAAAAGAAGCAGTCAAATCAAAACAAAGGTAGAGAAAATGTATCCAACAATGAAGGAGAAACTTTTGAAGCAATGTTCATTTCTCGTCATACCTTTGAAGAAGCTCATATCGAGGACCTTTGGTTATTGGATAGTCGCTACAACATGTTAGAATATTTAGAAACTTAGGAGTTAGTTAATATCTACTTGGTCTAATGTGTCGTTAGGTAAAAATGTGTTTCTTTAGTATGCATTTGTAGTTAGGAAATCCAACTATGACGATATGTTCTCGACATAGAGCGATCTGATGGTTCATATTCTCCTTGATCTTAGCAGCCATTGATTTGTGGCTTAACACTCGATTGGTCCATGATCTCTATTTAAAGAGCATGGAGGTTCATTTAACGATGATCAATTGGGAGAAACTCTCTTGTAAAATATATCTGTGATCGTTTTCTTTTGCATTAATAAACTGCTCCAAGTGGTCGCGTTGGCTGGGGTCGTGGATGTTTCCTTGTAGGGGTTTTACCACGTCAAAACAGCAGTGTGTTGATCTTTAATCTAGTTGTGTGAGTGGTTACTGAAGGTGTTCATCCTTCGTTGGAATAGTTGTGTTGTCTAACATGGTATCAAAGCCTATTTGAAGACCCTCTCTTGTTGTAGATCGAGATCGTGAAGCTGAGTTGTCTCATCTCCATTTTCTATCATTTCCGTACATTTTTGGGCCTAAAGGACTATTCCATTGCATCTGGGGCACTCATTTTAGTCAGGAACACTTTTCGTTTCAATCAAAAAGGTTTATGTTTTCCCAAAATACGACCATTACAGTCAGATCTAAAGGTATAAAGCCTGAATACACATTTTTAAAATTTTTGCAGAGTAGTATTTTGGGTTTATTTCGGTTTTATATTATTTGTTTTCGGGTTGCTACTCTTTTATATCTATGTATGTTCTTTGCCCCATGTCCTATGCGATCTCGGCAAATTAGAAACAGATAGGAAAAGGTGCATCTTCCAGGTAAGCTAACCAAGATCTAACCCTTGTTTCCATCGAGAAGTGAAATTTGTTTCTTGTGTGAAAAGAGTACCCTTGTTGTCATCGAGAAGCAAAATTTTTTTCTTGTGTGAAAAGAGTTTTTTTTAGCATGCTCTCCAAGGCCGTCAACAACAACAACAATCATCTTGCGAAACAATACAATATGCTTTGCTAACCCATTTGGTTAAAAGTTTCCTTATTAAGTAAAAGGTCTTGAGTTCAAGTCTTTATTTTTGTTACTTTTTTTTTTTTTAAGTTCATGCTCAAATTGTAAAGTGTATTTCACTTCAAGTATAAAAGTGAATTGCTATAAGTAGCTTTAATATTTTATTTTAGAATTATTTATTTTGCATGCAGTTTTTCTTTTATAAAATAACTTCATTGTATAAATGATCCCCACTTCTTTTTATAAAAGTGGGTCACTTCATAAAACAACTTACACCACCATGTGGTCCTTTGGTTACCGTTTATGCATTTTTTAAAAGGGGGATAACTTTCACATGTGAAGTCCATTTTTAGTGTCATTTTTTTAGAACGGTATAAATTTTTGAGATCTTACCATTCAGATCATTAGTTTCAGTTTTTAAATCCATATTATCTACATATTTAATATGTCTTATACAAGTAATCTCTTACTTACCAGCACCAACTACTTCCAATAAATCAATAAATGGCATTCATCAAAATAATCCCATGTTACCAAACACTTGTACCTCCCCATTTATCAAATTAATATGATATTTTTAAGTTTTCAAAAATAAATATCATATGTCGGTGGTCTATCCCAAAACAAGGTTTCACGTGTCCAAGTAAAAATAATAAACATTGCCATAACATAATTTAAAAGAGATGGGGGTATTTCTTCTTAAAATAAATTTCTCTTTCTTCCATGCCTTTAGACTCCTCTAGTTTAAGATTTAGTATGTCCTCGAGAAAATGTATTTTCTCTTCATGCTTAATTAACTTTGGATGCATGTTAGTGAAGGTAAATTCCCTCTTACCACTTTCTTCCGTTGTTGAACTTTGCTTTGAGGGTACAGAGGATGACTAGGATGTATTGATGTTAGGGGTAGCAATAGGCCTCTTCCCTTTATCAATTTGAATTTCATGAGAGGGCACTTTATGTTCCTTGGGAGGAGAACAGACTATGAAAGCAGTTGATGTAACAAAAGGCATTGTGTGATGACATAGAGGGGGATCTCTAGGACTGACAAGCCACTATGCAATACTAGAAGGAGGGTTCACTGTATTATTATCCCAACCATCATTTGCAGGTTGAACGAGAAGATTGAGAATTTCCTTGCTACTGGGGTGAGGATGCAAAGGTACACTAGGAGGAGCTATGGGTTGAGGAAAAGGATGCCACCCTTTGAGGTTTAGGTTACCAGTTTGCACCAGTTGGTTGAACTCATATGGATTTGCATCAAAATGGATAGAGAATAGTATTCTCTTGTGTCTCTCTTACTGCCAAAACATGTGAGGCCTTCTGCCTCTTCCTCCTTTGTTACCTTTGTTACTCCCTCTACTTCCCCTACTAAAGAAGCTCATTTTTTTGTGTTGTTGTCATTTCAATCGGTCAATAGTAATTCTTTAAGTATAATACAACAAAAAGTAAAATAAACATTCATTGCAATAATTGTTAAATATGACTTAATAAAGCTCTATCTACAGCATGGAAGAACAAGTATGCAGAGGATAAATGAAAAAGGAATAATGTATAAAAGGAGAAAGAAAACCAAAACTTATTCACCACCAACAATTTTCTCTTCTGATTTATTTAGCCAATCTGAAACTTCAATCCTATGTATGCCTCTTTAAAGAGTTCAATATACCTTTTCTTAAACATGAATAGGGATTTATGAAAAGAAAAAAAGATAAAAATTATGAATGGTTGGGATAGATTCTTTATCCTTTATATATATAAAAGCTTTTTACCTTAAGAAACTTTTAGAATTTTAAATGAAAAAGGGAAAATAGTTATGAAAAGTGAGAAACAATGGAGGACGTGACACAATATTCCATGTGAAAGTATTTTACAATATTTTAACTTAATCATCACTTCCATTGTATATCCATTTATTTACATTTGTTTCCAAATAATAACCCAACAAGTATGTGAAAATGTCATCCAACAACCCATAACAACTAGAATTGAGTATTGGAAAGACCACATCATTCTTTATAATGCCCAAAATAATATTTGCAAAACAATTGCAATCTACAACAGTGAAAATAAATGAATCAATGTCAATTACCACCAAGATCCTCATGTCATATTTTGGAAATGGTGTATTAACCAACCTATAGTTGCAACTTATGATTCGTTTCGTTTACGATTCTTACAAACACCTGAAATATTAAGAGCTTATATGGAATCCAACACACGCTTTTAAAAAAACAGTAAGCCATTTGACATAGTGGAATAGAATATAGAGACTCCATGTGGATAAGAGAATGAATATAGGTCTAAAAACTAAGCCATGTAGGTATCTCCAAAAATTTATGTGAAAGTCGGCAGTTTTCCATACTATGAATTATTCAAATCAGTGAGCTAGGTATGAGTTGGAATATCAGGGTAAACAATAGAATTTTCTTAGAACAACACGACCATAATTTTTATTAAGACAACCAATGCAGGAAAGTTGGGCGAGATTTTCTTCATAATGATCATATATTTAATGTAAAACGAAGTCACCAAAATGGTAAATATAAAGAAATGGATTCCATCACGTTAGACTTCAAATGATAGTTCTTTTAGCAGAGGTGAAATATTAAGTTTGAAAAGTGACTAAATATGAGATTAGATGTGGGCTTTGGTATCAATATAACTAGGGTTTTAACTTTCATAAATTTTCAAACGATTTCAGACCAAACTCGAGTCGCATTTATCATTCCTAGTTTGGACCGAAACTCATTCTTCATTTGTGTCACAACCAAACTATTCTAAAACAGACTAAAATTCATGGAAAGTGATAAAATGAGTGAGTAACAGCAATGAGCTTCAAGAGAATTCAAAACAAGTAAAACCCATCTTCAACTTCATTGCCACAACCTCTTTCAACATAAAACTATTTGAACTCAGCTTCTCTTAAAAAAATTCAAACTCTTTCAATCATAAAAATCTGTGTATACCAGCGGAAGAGATTTGAAAAGAAAAAACTCCATAATAGAAACCATCTATATATCCAAACTAAATCATGTATTAACAAATATGCTAAAGTATCGTACTTCGACTTTGTGTGGGTACATACCTTGCAAGAAGAAACCAATATTTATATTGATTCAAGTCCAAGTAGTCGCACCAGCTTCACATTGCCACAATGAACAAACTATCTCCTATAGAAAAATGTAGCACTATACCTCTCTTCCCATAGTCCAAAAACCAAATGAAAATCCCTAACGAATTCCAAAGTTTGCAAAGTGCTAATACGGTGGTCATAAATGTCCACTCATTTCCAGTTTAATGCATGGCCAACTCACAATATATGAACTTCAACTATTGTGTGATATGTTGATATCCCATATAGTCTATTACTTCCATATTGTATGCACTATTTAAAATTTTCCTTTTCACATCAAAATAATAATCTGTGTAATGAGATATCGCGCACTTAATACATTATAATGTGGGTTCTATAGAATATGAAATATCACCAATATTTCGAACCAAAAAACATCGTGAGTGCAAGAGTTTACCAAAACCATACCATATTTTATGTGATTGTCAAGGACTTGTTAACTTCATAACGTATATGCTAAGTATGCCTTGTTTGAATCATAATTCCAATGTCAAGGCAATAAGTATAACCATGAATATTACTTATATGGTCAATGTAAAGTAAAACTTTATACAACCTTTCAAGATGTTAATGCCATGCAAAGTTTCAAAAACATATTGTAAATAAAACATGCCACCATATATGTCTTTATAAAAAATATGTTGTGATGTATTATTGAATCTTGTTGTGTGATCTTTTAAACGATTGAGATGTGGGGCATACAAAAATGAAACACATCATCATACCAAATGTCGTTTTTGTGCCAAGAGAAATATGTTTACGCAAGCATATTATTATGGATGCAATCAAATGTACCTTGAGGACAAATTTTTGATGTAAAGAAATATCCCACACTTAAACTATGATATATTGATACTATATCATAAGCCATCCAATTTCAATTCTCTTGTCTAGGGTACCCCACTTATTATAGTTATCCTATTAAGTTTTTTAAAGAATTATAAGTTTTGCAACTCTTTGCAAACTCTTTGAATAGGTGAATGAAGTATGAGTCAACGTATGGTGACTCCACATGGTAGTCTAATCTCAATAGACTAGAACTCAGAATATCTGGTTTCATTCTTAGAACTATTTAATCTACTGATTGAAATTTTTTTTCAAGAATGATGCTTCAAACAAAATTTAAGATCAGAATTTAAAATATGTCAACA
>JASDQU010508166.1:27162-39302 GCA_032191745.1 Picea mariana
GGTTTATCTAGTTTGGAAACTACTTAGAAAATAGCATTGTGGACATAAGAAAGTTAATTTATTTGTCTTTTGTTGTTTGCATTCTTCATTATTTTGGGTAAAATTAACAAAAAGTATTGTGAAACCAATGAATAATAATGTAACTTGACTAATCCATTTGTCTGATTAAATCTTCCAGAAATAAAACTCAAGTAAGAAAGAAGAAAATAAAAGATAAAAAAAATATACATGAAACACACTAAAAATAACAAAAAACAAAATTTATACATGAAATAGTGTTAGATATAATCAATTTAGACTTTAGTCTTCTTCAACATAGTGTTTCATATGTGAACAATTAGTAGTATATGAAAATAATATTCCATCTTTGTCTTTGAGAAAGTAAGAATTATTTTCGATAACAGAGGCGTTTCTATAAGGTTTGAACTATAATTTTTGAAATTTTGAGTGTTTCATTTTATCTACATGTGCATAATCCTATAAAAACACATTCTCACCAACTGCAAAAGTTTTTTTTTTTTACTTTTTATTGAAATATTTTTAATAGTTTTTTGTCTTTTCTTCAAATTATTAAGAGCATAAGTCCAACAAAGCATTTAGTCTTTGAGGGATATCTGTAGAATTCATCTCTTCATCCTACAAGGCTAATCTGAGAGAGGTAAGTTCAAGTTCAACATGCATGATGGATTCCTCACCATATAAAAACTGAAATGGGGCATGACCCGTGCTTTTATTAGTGGTTGTGTGATCTTCCCATAAGGAATAAGTTAGTAAGGTGTGCCACTAGCGGGATTTGCCATTAATTAAGCTCTTTAAAATTTTAACCAAATTTTTATTTGTTGACTCAGCTTACCCATTTCCCTAAGGGTAATAAGTTGTGAAGTGAAATGTTTCACTCCAAACTTATTAAGGAATTGAGTCAACTTTCCATATATGAAAGTTGGTCCATTATCCAGGATGATCTCAATTGGAATACCAAATCGAGAGAAGATATTTGTTTCAAGAAAGGAGATTACTTGATCATCTTGTGCATGTTTAAGAGGAACTATTTCAGTCCACTTTGTAAGGTAATATGTGACATATAGGATAAAAACTTGACCTGCAAAATATGGAGGATTAATTGGTCCAACAAAGTCTAATCCCCATTTAAAAAATGGAAAATCAAATATGACCGATTGTAAAGGCATGGAAGAAAAAAATTCCCGACCAACAGCTTTTTGGCATTCATTACAAGTTTGTAAGTATGAGTATCTAAATATAGAAGGCCAATAATAACTAGTTCTTAAGATTTTATGTGCAGTAGTTTTAGCAGAAAAGTGTCCACCTATGTGAATATCAGAATCTACTGCTCCATGAAATTTTCTCAAAATCATTTGGGTTGTTATATCATCAACGCAGTGTAATAGCAGTCCATCAGCAGACCTACGGAAGAGCGAAGTATTTAAAATTAAATATTTGGAGGCCTCAAGACAATACATCTTTTGTTCATAATGCTTAACATTATCATGACATCTTTCATACTACAAATAATAAATTATGTGTCGATACTAGCGATGTGTTGCTAGATCAAGATTCTCATATTAAATTAAGAACAATTTTGATAAGGCATATTCATTATTTTCATAAGAATATCCTAGTTCAATATGTTGAGCCATGGGTAGAGCTAGATCACGTCCCTTGATTGTATTAGAAGTAGTAATCGTGAAATCATGTTCTTATATTTTGGCAAGCGAATGTGCAATCTTTCCAAATAGATGTGTTTGTGAAAGTAAAAATTTCATTGTAGGTAAACAGACTTTTATCTGAGTATGTTTACCAAGAATGAAATGACGAAATTTCTCAATAGCTTTAACAAGAGAAAACGTATGTTTTTAAATTAAGGTATATTTAAATTCATCTTCAAATAAACTTTAACTCATGTAAGCTATTGGTTCTTCATTATTATGATCATCTTTCTGAAGAAGAATTGCAAAAATAGCTCCTTCAGTAGCATTAGTATATATGATAAATTATTTTGTAAAATCAAGCCTTGCCAAGACTGGTGCAGAACTAATTGCATTTTTTGTGTCTACAAATGTTTGTTCAATAGTGTTATTCCTGGAAAATGCTCGATTTTGTTTTAACAAATCATGAATCGGTTTAACCATTCTAGCAAAATCAAATATAAATCTTATGACGAAATTGATCTTACCCATGAATGATTGAATTTCTTTTGTGGAAGTTGGAGCTTGAAGATTGTGAATGGAAATAACTCTCTCTGGATCAATATTGATGCCCGAATTAGATATAATATGTCTAAGGAGTTTTCCTGCAATGACACCAAAAATAGATTTTGTAGGATTTAATGGCATGCCAAATTTTTTGCAATGAATAAAAATTTGTTTAATATAATGAAAGTGATCTTCTCATATTTTAGAATGTACAACTAAATCATCAAGATAATTTTGAATAATTTTACCAATTAGATCATCAAAATCTATTTCCATAGCTCATTGGAAAGTGGCACATGCATTGATTAAGCCAAAAGGGATATGCTCATAAGCAAAGGTGCCCCAAAGTGTAGTGAAAGTAGTTTTATATTTGTCAACTCTCTTGATGTGTATTTGATTATATCCTGAGAAACCGTCAAGAAGTTACATCATTTAAGATCCTACTACTTGCTATAAAATTAATTCCATATTAGGAAGAGGAAAATTGTCTTTAAAACTTTCCCTATTCAAGGCACGGAAATCAACACATAATCTAATATCTTCATTCTTCTTATGCACTAGGACAATATTTGAAACTCATTATGAATATTTAATAGGGAAAATTATATGAGAAAATAAAAGCTTCTCAATCTCTTTAATAATGGTTTCTTCAAGTCCAGGATTTATCGGTCTTTGTCTTTGGCTTACTGGATTCACTTCTTATTTAATAGGAATTGTGTGTTTTATTACACTCATATCAAATCCACGCAAAGATTCATAGGACCATGAAAATACGTCACGAAATTCATGAAACAAATCCATGAATGTATGTTTCTCTTGTTCTAAACATTGAGCTCCAATTTTTAAAATATTTGGATCCTCTTGAATCCCAATGTTCACATGAATAGTCTTTCCTATTTTTCTTTTTGACTCCCTCTCTATGATTTTCTTTAGATTACTTACATCACTACATGAAAATGAGTTTTCCAAAGGGGCTAATCCCTTGGGAAATTTGTTATCTTCCAAAGAAATAATTTCTTTCTTTTTTAGAGGCTCATTCTATAATAAGGCACATATGCGCTCATTACTAGATAAAACTTCTCAAGATTAACTGTTGTTTGGAAAATGAGGACGATATAGAGACATAAAATTACAATGTGGTCTTTGATGGAGTAATTTCCTTGTAGGATTGGCTACTAAAACATCCAACCTACCTTCCATTGAATTTAGTTTTCTTCTTATATGAGTAATATTGAAAGATAATAGATTTGAAATTATTTTCCAAACCGCTTGTGTATATATCTTTAAAATTTTGTTGGATAGGGTATAGGTTTTATTAACCAAGTTAATGATAAGATCCGTGTTATCGTACAAATTGTAGGTTGAGAAAATACTGACCCAAACCACAATATGAAAACAACTAAGAGAACACCTACCTATTGTCACCTTAGATAGGTATTCTCGTCACTTTAGAGGTGAAGTGATCACCTCAAGAGGGGAATCCTAGGTGACCCTAGGAGGAAATAAGATGAAAAATGAGATGATGAAATGAATTCCCCTATAGTTCAAGTTCCTAGATGGAAGAAGGTTTGAGAATTAGTCGTGGGAGTGGTTTAAGATTTTCAAGTCCTTGGGTACCTACTGAAAGTGTTTGTACCTACCCGAGACATGAGAAAAACCAATTGTACGAGATATATGTTAGGTGGAAAAGTGATTTAAGCTTGTTGTCCCTAATTTTTAACAGTATACGAGATATATGTTAGGTGGAAAAGTGATTTAAGCTTGTTGTCCCTAATTTTTAACAGTATATATATATATATATATATATATATATCAGCGAACAAATTATTATTAGAGCTACTAAATAAGTGTCAAAAGTCAAGATAATGATACAAGAGCTAAGCTAGATATGACTAGTACAACTCAAGACTGAAAGAGCAAGACTTTAGAAAAAATGTAAGTTTGTTATAAAAAAGTGTTGCAGAGATATTTTATCAGCCTTATGGTTGTATCAAACAAGTTATTAAAGCAGAAAATACAACCACCAAAAATTGCAAGTAACCCACCCAAAAAGTGCACTATGATTAGTAGATTGTAGGGGAAAAATATTGGCAACTTCTGACGGTTGAATTGTGAGTTATTCAAGAAAGTGTTTAGGGTTTGTTGTAGACCTATTGGATGTATATTTACTTTTATAACAACAGCAAGAATTTCTTATAGAAACAAGATGCCTTCAGGCCTTTAGGAGGCCTCAAGGAGCTAGAACAACTTCCAATTTAGACAATCTCAAAATCATGAGTTTTCATGTTTACCAATGCAAGATTTTATTTCTCCAATGCAATTAAATTAGTACCTTTAGATATTGGGTTGTGGATTAAAATAAACAATGAGCTAGCAATGTTATATCCTTGTGGGTGTAAGCCCTTTTACTCCCCAAGGCAATCAAGGCTAACTAGGAAGTATTAGGAGGGTGTAAGCTCTTTTACTTCTCCTAGTAAAACCTTATGCAATAATTATTCCAAGAAAAAAATAATGAATATGGTGGGGTTGTATTCCATTATACTCCCAAATAAGTCTAGCAAATCAAACTTGTAACCAAGAAATGAAGCAACAATACGATATATTTCTTACCCAGTTCAAGCATCAACAAGATAAACCTCATTTTTACCAAGATTAATCCACCACAAATGCAAGAGAATAGATCCACTAGAGATAGAACATCACACCATCCACCAATATAAAAAAGAAACCATAAAAAGAGCACAAGAGAGAGACATTTCCCAAAGAGGACGCAAATTTCAGCTAGGAGTCTTCCCACAATGGGAGAGTTATGATCAAAATGAGATACAAATGATCTCTATTTATACAAAATGTTCTAAACATAGTTTTTCCACTTAATTTAGGGTAAACCACAAGATAAGGGGTAAAAATACCTAATCTTTCCCCTTTACAAAATAATATTATTCAATTCATGCTTTTGCACATGAAAGAAACCCTAAAACATGATGTCACCCTCCTTTTGGGTAACTTTTGGCACTTTAAGTCAAGTCCTTGAGATTGGAGAAGGGACATTGGAATTCCAAAAGCCATATTCCAAGGCAATAGGACTTCTCTCCACTAAATCAAGGTGCCAATCCTCATCAAAGTGTCAAGTGTCACATCACCACCACAACCTAGCCCATGTGTGACGTCAAGCTCCAAGAAGGTGATGTTTTGCCTCTTTCAAGCAAATCGTTTGGCATGTGTGGGTTGGGTAAGATCCTCGAAGGTGTCATATAGGCCTCCAAAGGCATGTATTTGTGATCTGGCATGTGGGCCCTTGGCATCCAACCTGTGGGATTCAAGCCCCATGGAATCCCAAGCTATGCTTGTTCCTCCAAAATTGTCCACCAGTTGGGTCCTGCAAAAACCAATGGATACACCCTCCAAGGATCTCAAGTCAAAGCATAATGATGAGTAAATCAAATAAATAAAAGAGCCATCTAATCATGTACATCCAAACTACCTCATCAAAATAAACCAATGCTCAAATACCCTATGCAATTTGTCAAGTTTAGGCATGGGAGGGTTGACATAAGGACCTATTAGGTGAATCATACCTCAAGTTTAGAGGTGTTTCCCGAGGGGGGCTCCTTCTAATTCATGTGTATGATGTGTCATGTATGAGGGGAATAATTTTTGGCATGGGGTTCATGACATACAAGGGGTTGTATTGTCTCACTTATGGGCGCCTTTGTAGAGGGTGTGTTGCACCTTCATTTTCAATGCAACCTCCAAGCCCATTTATTTCCTTTGATTCTTTTAGGATGTTTCCAAGTTGAAGCCAAGGTGGGGCTTCTACCTAAGCAATAAAAATTGTGCCCACCTTGACTCTACCCTAGTCACACCATGCTTCCCAGCATTAAAAGAATTATATATACCAAGCATTAAGGCTTCAAATTCTGTCACATTATTAGTACAAGCAAACTCTAACCTATAAGAAAAATTATGGATTTTTCTTATAGACAAGTACTATACTAGCTCCATTATATAATAGCATGATTTTTTAATTTGTACATAATGATTTTGGACAAGACATTGGGACCAAATCCCCCATCAATCAGACAAGAATGTGTGATTTTATCCATGATCTTTATTGAAACATAAAAAAGAGAATTTTTAACAAGGTTCCTAGGATTATATACACCTAACTTATTTACATACAATTCTTAGTCATCTTGTTCTTCAATTAAACTAGAAACAGTAGGATTCTTACCATCCATAAAATCGTTTAAATGCTTTTGTTGTTCAGGAACAGTTACCATATCCAATAAGGAAGAATATGCTTTAATATTAGCCAATTGTTTCCAAATATTATACATTGATGAAGAATATGAGGTTGTATTTACCTCGGGGTGTTGAGTACCCCTTGTGGATTGGGAGTTAGTTTTATGAGAAGATATACTTGGGGAAAAAGTGGTTTTTTGAGGACCACCCTTGTTCTTGTTTTGATAATATTTATTCTAAGTATCAACCATCATTATATCCTTTTCAGGATCCCAATATAAAGCAGCGATTGTAGAATCGGATATTTTCCCAAAAATTTGTTCTCTTGTGTTCCTTCTCACTTCACAAGTATTTTTGCCATGGTTTTCTTTGCAAAAATTACACCATGCCCTCGAGAGTACTTCCTTAGGCTGAAAACTTTGAGGTTGATTTCTCAAGGTAGCTTGTGTGGAGGTTTCTTAAGAAGTTGAAGCAACACCCTTTCTTTCAAAATCAATCATTTTGTTTCTCATGTCCCATACAAGCTACAATACAGTTGACATATCAATTTGCTTAACGTGATCTTCAAAAAGGAGACTTACTGTTGTTAAATGTTCTTCAAATTCTAAACACATTTATAGAGATAATCCTAGAATGTTATCATTTTTCTCTTCTAATCTATGGCAATAAGAAGAAGGTAATGCATTAAAGCATCTTGATTATGAGGTCAAATAATTTTAAGGATCTGATTATACAATTTAGTGAAATGTGAATTAAAGGATTTGATTGTTTCACATTTGTTATAAACGAGATTTTTATAATCTCTCAACAAATTTGTTGGACTTTGGGGTTGTCCATAAGTGGATTTAAACCAATAGCATAACTCATCCCAAGTTGAAAATACTTTAGAAGGTAATTCAAAGAAATATGCGTCAATCTTCCCTTTCAAATTGTTTACGAATAATCTCATACAATTATCATTATCATTCACCCCTATATTATGACATACATTAGATAATGAAACTAAATGTTCATTGACAGAGATAGTTCCACTACCAGATAACTTGAGAAAATGATCCTTAAATTTTGGAATAGGATTGGTTGTTGGATTTAGATTCAAAGGAGAAGATGCATACCAAGGAGTAGTGTTAGTATCTTCTTCCAATAGGAATAAACCATATTATTTTATTACCTTTGCAAGAATCGTTGTTGATTGAACAAGATTGAAATGGTTGTACATTCTTTCGATTATGGATGAGGAAGTGGGTTCGCTTGTGGTACTAGAACCACCAAAAGAGTTCATTGTGATATTCTTAGGAGAGACATTTTTTTATTAACTTGTAACCTCAGCCTTAGAATCAAACAGAGACCATCAAAGCTTTGGATGAAGGTTTTCTAAGATTGTCTTCCTTCTTCCAATTTCAAAGAAATAATCAAATTCAAGTGTTTCACCTCTCACTCATCGTGATATACGAGATTGAGTGGTCATAAGACAACCTTCTAACTAGGAGGATGATTATGAGATTTCCTTTCAATGGCCTCTCTTTACTCTTGAATTTCTATGTCACATGCAATAACTTCTGAAGAACATTCAAATTGTTCACAGGAAACGGAAACTTCCAAGACAAAATCAAACAAACCCTAGGTTAGGCTTCTTTGATCAGGAAAATGAAATCTAAGATTTGGTTGTTGAGGGGTAGGAAAAGTCATTAAAATGTTAGAAAGAAAATAAAAGAACTAGAGAGTAAATAAATCTCCCCAGTATGGTCGCCAAAAAAATGATGATGCAAGGAATGGAAATACTCCTTACTCATACATTTTTGAATCTCATCAGGCTAAGTAAGATAGGTGGGATTATTACCCTGGTTTATAGCCTATCAAAACTTTAATTGGACCTCAATAAATGTAATCCTTAGATTAGATATCCTTTTAAAATATATATAATTTTTGTGTGTTTTATATAAGTATTACAGCTCAAAAAATAATAATATGATACAAAGAAATAATGAAATGAGCATGTCAATAAAGGACTAATAAATACGGAAATTCAAACTAAATAATGAATTATGTAATAAAATATAAAATAACAATATCCCAAAAGCTCTCAAAGTGAGAAGAAATTAGAAAATCTTTTTATTAATGCCAACTCTGAGTTATACTTGAAAATGGCATTTTCAAGTAGGGCTTGGATCAGGGAAAACTCAACTAATTTCAAAAGAAAATATAACAATCTAAGACTGTTTTAGATCACTTCAATAAATAACCTTGGAGCATATCACCGATCAATGGAGTTCGAAGTTCGACTCTTATGAAAACTCATAATGGAATGAATAAAGAATATCTCACTCGGAACTTAGGACATACCTTATCAATAATCTCATTTCTCACTCTTTGTCCCTTTGTTGAACTCCTTCCTCACTTTTATATCTATTAGAAATAATCATAATTCCTAACTAAACCTTAATAATAGATTAGTTATGATACAGTTGTGGGGTAATTATTTTGAGATGTCTTATTAATGTACATATTAATTGACTTGGCTTGATGCTTTTTCCGCTTTTCTTCTTGTCTTCTCCATTTTGTTAGTTATTTTATAGGTCTCGTAAAACTATTACTAAATCTTATCCATATTTGAAGATGTAGATGAATTTAAAATTTGGCAAAAGTTTTGATGATTTTGGTATGATTCTCATTAAATTTTGATTGATATTGTGGATGTATTTAAAATTGGGCAAAATTTTCGATAATTTTGAGGACTTGGAATGATTTCTTAGATCAGGGTGAAATTATAATTTAGGATAGATTCCAATATCGTGAGGAAGGGTGAGGGTCTTATCTCAGTTGATTCAAATGGATGTTTTATTTTAAAAAAGGACGACTTCCAAGGAGGATAAGGAAGTATGGTCTCACCCCTCGAATCAAATGGAACGTTCTTGCTTGTGATCTTGTCAAGTCATATTATTGCTGGTATTTCAAATTCGTACAAAGATCTTCGATAGTGAATGTTTTGGAATCTTCGCGTGAAGTAGCTTCATGGATATAATGATCACAAAATCTTTAATCCCAATGACATGTAGTCGCCGGTCTCTCAGAGCTCGAGGTTGTCGTCAAGAGAGAGTCGTGCATGGTCGTTTGCCGGTAGTAGAGCCGCCAGAGTTGCTGCCATTTGCAGGATAAGAGCATCGTTCATGGTGGAAGTCGTGCATGAGTTCGCTGGTGCGTTGAGCTCGCTCTCAGTTGATGAAGTGGAGGACCACATACGACACAGGGAAAAAAATCCGCGTAGGATCTGAGGAAGAAACCCTATGGAAGAGCACCAGTTTGGTAAGGTACCATTTTTATTTTAGGGTTCGTATAAAAAAACAAATTTTGATTTTGAAATACACTTTGAAAATTTAAAAAAAAAAAAAGAGGAATGTATTTTGGTTATTTTAGAATTTTTTTAAGTGGTTGGAGTTTTTTAAATTTTTATGAAAGTTTGATTTTTAGAAATATATATTTTTGGAAAAACAATTTTTTAAATTTGACATTTGATAGGTAAGCTTTATTGTAAGAGAATATATTGGGAGATGATTATATACATTCTTATAGTTGTGGTTGAATTGTTATAAGGAGTTTTTGGAAGTTATAAGGGGTTCAACATATTGTGCTTACAAAATTGTACTTGGTGTTATAAGGAGTTGTTGGAAGTTATAATGGGTCCATTATATTTAATAAATTGATTTTTCTGTCCAAGTCCTAGATCCTCCTGAAATTGAATAAGGGGGTCTAAAACCGATCCACTCATACTAAAAATATAAAAATAAAAAAGAGGCCACAAATACAAAATACACAAGAACTCTAATCATTGAAAGACAATTCCAATTGGTAACAACATTGGCACGGATAACAAGATATTCATTGGTAACATCAAAAAGATAAAGCATTTTTGCTTACAATAGTTATCTTCCATTTATAATAAGTCTTTTAACTTCTTTGTTGAAGTAACTTTTTGAAGTTGTATGCAAGCATTTATGACTTATATCTTTGTGAAAATCCCCTGAAACTGAATAAGGGGGTTCAAAAGGAGGCCTTATATTTTGCACATTAGGCATATTTGAAGCACTTCAAAATGGCAGGAATGGAAAAAAAAATTAATATGTTGCATACATTGATTAGCAAGACTCTGAAATCTACAATTCCTATGCAAAAAGGAACGCTCACTAATGTTCTTACTTGTTTTCGCATACTGCACAAAAAGTTTCATCTACTTCAAACACAAACAAAATTTTTGACTAGGCAGTTAACGTCATTTAATGATGACACCAAGGAACAAGAAAACAACCTTAAGGAAGAAGAAAACAAACTTGCTCTTGTTGATTGTGAATTGCAGTCTTTTTCCTTTCATGTAGTCAGTGTAGCCTTGGCTGATGAAATTGAAAAGAAAGTGGATAAATTGAAGGTTCATCATAAGGATCGGGATGAAAATATAGATAACTTTGTTAGATTGTGGGAAGAGTTACAGTTTAAACGAAACAGATATGGCTTAGGATATGAAAAGGATCATGATAACCTTTTTCATATTCCTAATTATTGTAAACTAATTGCATTTGTAAGCGGTGGATTTTTGGTTAATGTCAATAGGAAGGAAGAAATTGATAAGGAACATGTACAGGATGTTGATCAGGATGCTGATACAGATTTTGATGATGATACTATTGTTGAGGATATTGATAATAATACAGGTATTGAGGATTTGTTGGTTGATGATGCTCAGTTGAATAAATAATGTGTATTGTGTCGACAATGTCACCARGTTGGCCATGTTGAGTTAAATTGTTTTGATCTACACCCATATGTTTTTTGTGGGAAGAAAAAACATGTCTCAGAAAGGTGTTGGAAGCGACCAAAAACAGGTAAATTTTGAATGGTTAGGGACTTGGCATTGGAGTTTGGAAGCTAAGTTATTAGAACGATATTATCAAAAAATTTATACACATGTACAACCATACTTGATTGGGGATATTTCTATAATTAATGAACATGAATTATTTTCAAGATTGGATGATATAGGGCATGATCGAGGCCTGCTTGATGTAGTCTTTTGGGTTGAAGATCGAGTCTCTAGACTTCGCTCATAGATGGTTTGATTATCATTTTCCACTTTCAAGGGGGGTAAATCTCATTATAGATACTTCTCACTTTTCAATCGACAGAGGGGGAAATATTAATATTTCAAAATTTAAGTTTTGAAGTCTAACTTACAGGATTGCAGTTTATGATGTTTGATTATAGATTCAAGATTCAAGGTTGCATATGAGTTTATGATTTCAGGATGGTGGATGATCGATGATTGTTTTAGGACATAATGTTTGTTTCCTGATTGAATGATGAATTTGATGATGTTAGCACATCACAGTCTATGATTGGTAAGGTTTTTCAAGAGATTGATAATTGATAGATTGATGATTTTCAGGTTATTGGATATTGGATGGATTGATCTGAAAATAGTGGGTTGACTTGTTATGCTATGAAAGCACCCTCTACTTCATAAAAATAAAACTTTACAGGACCTTGCTCCATGTGTTAAAATATATGCAAGATAAATTATGTGTTAAATTCATGCTTCTTTTAAATGGTTATGTGTGAGGTCTTTGCAAGATTAAATATGTTGTTTCCATAAATACAACAGTAAAAATAACTTGCAGCAAATAATAACCAGCAAAC
>JASDQU010508167.1:0-28567 GCA_032191745.1 Picea mariana
CTACGAGAGGATCTGAGCCGTCCATCCGAGGAGAACAGGTGGCGGAGATCCAGGGATCTCGCGAACTCGGAGGTTCGCAAGGTAAGTGCTCAAAGGTTGGATGCTCTAAGTCACGAGTGGCGAATCCATGAGAGGATCTGAGCCGTCCATCCGAGGAGGACAGGTGGTGGAGATCCAGGGATCTCGCGAACTCGGAGGTTCGCGAGGTAAGAGCCCAAAGGTTGGATGCTCTAAGTCGCGAGTGGCGAAGCCACGAGAGGATCTGAGCCGTCCATCTGAGGAGGACATGTGGCAGAGATCCAGGGATCTCGCGAACTCGGAGATTCGCGAGGTAAGAGCCCAAAGGTTGGATGCTCTAAGTCGCGAGTGGCGAAGCCACGAGAGGATCTGAGCCGTCCATCCGAAAAGGACAGGTGGCAGAGATCCAGGGATCTCGCGAAATCGGAGATTCGCGAGGTAAGAGCCCAAAGGTTGGATGCTCTAAGTCGCGAGTGACGAAGCTACGAGAGGATCTGAGCAGTCCATTCGAGGAGAACAGGTGGCGGAGATCCAGGGATCTCGTGAACTCGGAGGTTCGCAAGGTAAGAGCTCAAAGGTTGGATGCTCTAAGTCACGAGTGGTGAAGCCACGAGAGGATCTGAGCCGTCCATCCGAGGCGGACAGGTGGCGGAGATCCAGGGATCTTGCGAACTTGGAGGTTTGCAAGGTAAGAGCCCAAAGGTTGGATGCTCCAAGTTGCGAGTAGCGAAGTGCAGAGAGCCGAGCACGAGAGAACACATGGCCAAATTTCAAGGTAGGGCCCGCATGATTGACGGGTGGACACACATCACCTAGAGAAGGGAGTCCATGCTCCGTTTACTTCTCATGTCTCAGGGATTTGTGGGAGAAGGGCATGAGAGCTCAACCCTTGGACTTACGAAGGGCGAGTTGCGAGCAGTGTGAAGGGAAGGTCAACCTTCGCTGACTTTCAAATCTTGGAGGATCGTATAAGGGAGGAACGAGAGTTCAACCGTTGAACTCACGAAGCGGCGAATAGCAAGAGGAGCTAGAGTTTAGCCTAGCTGGTGGTCATGCGTAGAGGATGCTGATGGAAGGAAGCTATACCCATTTCGTGATCTCGGGTATCGGTGATTAGTGAAGAAAATTCGACGGTCTTCGAGTCACGACTCGCGAGGTCGCGAGTTGTGAAAGGCGCCTGCATTTAGGCACGTATGTGGTCCTATCGAATTAGGGACTAAAGAAAGGGATCTAGTGCTTTTTTGCTAAGCGGTGGGTATATCTGGACAGCCAAAATCTGCGCGCCCAGATCTACGGTCGGGATTTCATTCTGAAGCCCCCTCGCCATTCCACCTTCAAGATTGGAATCAATTGTATCGTTGAGTCACGAAACACGAAAAGGCGCCTGGTTGATTCGGTCTGTGGTCCTAACCCACGATCACAGGGAGGTGAACGGGGAAGAACTAGCCTGCACTCGACCCCCGTAGGACTTCGGGGATTCTGTCCCTTGAGGAAAAGTGAAAATTTTATTACTTCATAGTGGGTATGTTACATGGGCACACTAGCGCATATTTTTGAAACATTTTGAATTTCAAAAGATCAATGTATTAATGTAATATCTGACAAACTTTTTGAGTTATGAATGTCTTTAATGGTCGGAGGCTGAGCCATCACATAATATCGATGGGGAATATATTTTTCTTTAGTGTGAAGGATCACAATACATATTTGGAGCTTGCGCTCTTATCTGTTTGACTCGATATTTATAGTAATAAGTGTTAGGTAGTTGATAGCATTCAAATCCATTTAAGATAACATAGAGTAGTTGGAGAGAAGGCACGAAGAGCACCTCTTTGTATAAATCTTTGTAATATTGTCCAAGTAGAGGTTGTTTATGATCGTTGTTGTTGCAGATACAGGAGAACCGAGCAATAGCTGAATCTATCTTGTATAAGTTAAGGATTAGTGAAGAACAATGTATGTATGTATATAGATTCAGTTGGATGAATATAACAGAGGTATATTGTCCCAAACGTGTGTTGATTATCTGTCTATCTGAATGAATGGTAGATTTTCTGTTATTTTTCAATACTCTGTTATTTTTTTTCTTAGATCTATGATTGCATTTGCTTTGTTGAATGTATGAGTCATTGTGAGGGGTAGATAAGTTTCAATCGTATCTTTTCACTGAGCGAGTGCAATGTGTGCATGGTGTCCACAAGGAGTGTGTGACCAACTCTATTTTCGACTTGAAAGCTCATAAGAGATAGTGAAACTCATATGTATGCAAGGAGTGCATTGATGTCCGCAAGGAGTGCATGATCGAGTTTTCAGACTCGAAATCTTAGGAAGGATAGCATGATTTTAGTCACGGGAGATAGAAGCAGTTGGAGAACAGTCGTCGGGACTGAGAAGCCATCCAAAAGAAGAAGTTGAGTGGTGAGGAAATCTATTGCAAGGCATGCACCGATCGAAATCCCGACTAAGTGTCGAAGAGATTGTTTAGAGGAACAAAGGAAAAACTGAAGAAGGAAAGATCAGGAGGGAGAGAGACAAAATTCTTCAAAGAGAGAAGTCCCTGAAGTCTTCATTGAGATTTAGTGAAGTAGAGATTCATTCTTGGAGGGAGGTGAATGATTCCAGACCATCAGACCTGGTAAAGTTGTGAGGAGGATAGCTGTGAAGTGTTTTGGTACTTTGGAGTTTGGAAAGTTTGGACACTTGGCGGAAGCAGAATCATGAATTTTGAAGTCGCAATTCAATCTTGATCATTGATCGCAGAAGATAACATGGCAACGAATTAAGGAATTTGGGAATCAGAAGATTGGAGGTTTGTGGGCGGAAGGCCTGTAGTTTCACGAAGTCGCAAAGTCCGAATCCTAGTAGGGTCGGCGGATCTGAGGAGAAGCGTGGTGGAAGTTCAGAACCTTGGAGAAGAGCTCTTCGGGGAAGGTTAAGGAAGGATTCGGGATATCCCTAAAATCTGAACCGCGAAGAAGTAATCCCACAGTCATAGACGTGGTCACTTGCTGAAGAAACCTGTGTGTGTGGGTAGAGTAATTTCAGGTGCTCGTAGAGACCCAAGGAATCACTCCAACTTAGTATTTCAAACGATCCAAGACCAAGAGGCTGAGAAGCTATTTGGAGGGAAGGGGGTTTGTGATATAGTGGTATCGGAGTGAGTACATAATTGACTTCTGTAGGAAGAGCAGTAAACTGATATCAACGATAGATATCAGGAGTTTCAGCACAATGCCGCTTAGAAGATGTGCAGATCCACCTATAGTCAATAGAGATATGGAAAGGGAAATGAGAGAATTATGTGTGAGGCTGGATGCCATGGAAACAACACAAAGGAGAGCGCCTGATGCTAGATATGTCAGTGAGACAGAGAATGAAGAAGTCAAAGTCGAAGAAGCTGTAGTTGAGGATGCAACAAAATAACACTTGCTGAAAGCGGTTGTCAAATTGGGTGTCAGAGAGAAGATTGACATCCCTATTATTATACATTATTTTTGTCATCCCTATGACCATTAATGATGTAAACCCATCTATTGCCTTCAGAGGGGTCAGTGGCCTGAATTACCGAAGAAAGAAGGGAGAAGAAATTTTATTGAGAGACGAAGTTGTATTTTCCTTTGTAAAAAACCCTATTAAGGAGGATTTTTGTAGGTTTCACTATACACAGGGTGCGAAAATGCCTGATTTCTGCACCTTGCTATATAGCTAGGTTGCGAAGTTTTCGCAGGTTGCTCTATATCTATGGTGCGGAAATTCCTGTACGTGGGAAAAAAGAGCGTCATCTCAATGCTTCTAGAAGGAGAAGCTTCTATGGTGAAGTGGCCTTCGAATGGTTTGGATCTTACTCGCTTTCATGATTTAGTGGGATCATCCTATCCTCCTCACCTTATCCTCTCCAACTTATAAAAGGAGAGGATCTCTCTAGAGAAATTTAGATTGGATTGTTATTGAGTTTTGTAGCTTGGAGTTTCTGGAGCTTGTATGTTGGCTTTGAGCTTTGCTTAGTCAAGATAGATTGCAAGTAGATATCAGATCCATGGTCTCGAAATCCTTGGAGCAAGAAGTGTGTGGGAAGCAAGGAACTGTTGGAAGGAACCTGACAACATCAAGGCATCTGGTTGTATCTTTCTTCCACATTCTTTAATACATATATGCTTTTCCTTCCTATATGACTGTTATTTGTCCATATTGTATGATTCCTTGATCACGTACATAGTTTCATATCAAATAGACTCTGTTATTCTTGTCTTCGTTGGCTTGTGTTTATTTGCAGATATTTCTCCATAAGCCTTGCAAAGGAGCTTGGATTGCATTGGTGAAGTTGGATCTTCGATATTTAAAAGGTATGTTCTAGATCCATTTCTCATTTGATAATTGAAATCTAAGGAAAGAGCAGTGTATTGTCTTGTTTTGTTCTAGTTTCGTAGTGAAGCTAGGGGGATTGATTTTTGTCCGCACTTAACAATTAGCCCAATAACAAAATTGGTTGTATTTTCCTTTGTAAAAAACCCTATTAAGGAGGATTTCCACAGGTTGCACTATACACAGTGTGCGAAAATGCCTGATTTCCGCACCTTGCTCTATATCTAAGTTGCGAAGTTTCTGCGGGTTTTTCTATAGCTAGGGTGCGGAAATTCCTGTATGTGGGAAAAACGAGCATCTTCTCGATGCTTCTAGAAGGAGAAGATTCTATGGTGAGGTGGCCTCCGAACAGTTTGGATCTTAATCGCTTTCATGATTTAGTGGGATAATCCTAACCTCCTCACCTTATCCTCTTCAGATTATAAAAGGAGAGGAGCTCTCATGGAGAAAGTTAGATTGGATTATTATTGAGTTTTGTAGCTTGGAGTTTTTGGAGCTTGTATGTTGGCTTTGAGATTTTCTTTGTCAAGATAGATTGTGAGTAGCTATCAGATCCATGGTCTTAGAATCCTTGGAGCAAGAAGTGTGTGGGAAGCAAGGAACTGTTGGAAGGAACCTGACAACATCAAGGCATCTAGTTGTATCTTTCTTCCACATTCTTTAATACAAATATAATTTCTTTCTTATATGAATGTTATTTGTCCATATTGTATGATTCATTGATCATGTACATAGGTTCATATCAAATAGACTCTGTTATTCTTGTCTTCGTTGGCTTATGATTATTTGTAGATATTTCTCATAAACCTCGTGACGGTGCTTGGATTGCATTGGTGAAGTGGATCTTTGATATTTAAAAGGTATGTTCTAGATCCATTTCTCATTTGATAATTGAAATCTAAGGAAAGAGTAGTGCACTGTCTTGTTTTGTTCTAGTTTCGTAGTGAAGCTAGGGGGATTGATTTGTGTCCGTACTTAACAATTATCCCGATAACACCTATGTATGAAGGAAATTTAGACATAGAATAATTGCATGACTGGATACGAGCAATGGATAAGTATTTCGACTATGAGGATGTCAAAGAGGAGAAAAAGGTAAGACATGTTGCAACTAGATTAAAAGGACATGCAATGCTATGGTGGGATGAACTGCAGGCCGATAGGAGGAGCAAAGGAAAGAAAAAGACCAAGAGTTGGGATTGAATGATAGCCAAGTTGAAGGTGAAATTCATGCCCAAGGATTAGCAGATAAATCTGCTTAGGAGGATGCAGAACCTGAGACAAAGAGGATTGACTGTGAAAGAGTACACAGAAGAGTTCTATAAGTTGAACATTAGAGCTGAACAAAGAGAGAGAGATGAAGAAAAAGTTTCCAGACACATTAATGGCCTAAGATATGATATCCGGGATGAAATCAGTATGGCGACAGTTAGGATAGTAGAGGACGCAGAGTCAAGATAAGTTGGCTAGGAAGCGGAGTCAACATAACAGAGGTCAAAGCTTGAACAGAGGCAAGGGATTTGCCCAAGATAAAGCATAGAATCCCAAAGAAGAGGCGGAAAAACCACATAATCACTTTGAGAAAGGAGGATGTTCCCGAGGAAGGCAGGGTGGTGGTATAAGTTCTTTTCCTAGAGGAAGAGGAAGAGGTAGAGGAGGGGAAGTGAGATGTTATGCATGTGGAAAGACAAGACATGTGTCTTGGGATTGTCCTGAGAGAAATAAAGGAGTTGAATCTCACATCTCATAAGCACATAAGCAAGCTGAGACAGAAGGTGCAGAGGATGGAGAATCCTTGATGATGAAGAATGTTCTTTTGAAGAAAGAGCCAGAGATTGAAAAACCAATACAAAGGAACAATTTGTTCAGGATAACTTGCAAAATGAAGGACATGGTTTGCAAGGTGATAATTGATAGTGGGAGAACTGACAACTTAGTATCCACGGAGATGGTGGAGAAGCTAGAGCTGGAGATGACTACACATCTAATGCCATATAAGACCTCATGATTGTAGAAAGGTCATTAGGTAACAATTACTAAACAATGCCTGGTTGAATTTAAAATAGGAGGATATAGGGATGAGATTATATGTGATGTGATTCCTATGGATGTCTGTCATGTTTTGTTGAGGAGACCCTGGCAGTATGACAAAAATGTTATTCATGATGGGAGGATAAATACATACACCTTAGAGAAGAACGATAGAACACACATGTTGTTGCCAATTGAGGAAAATAAGGTGAAAGAGGAATCCAGCACGAGCATACTTCTCATGAGTGGGAAGGAACTCTTGAATGAAGTAAAGAAGGAGCAAGAGATGTGGTTTTCTATAGTGAGGAAACCGAGAGTTATCCTTACCAGTACTTCACTAGAATATTTGCTTGAGGAAGTTCAGGAGCTGTTAGATAATTTTGCTGATATTGTAGTGGATGAGTTGCCAAAATCGTTGCCACCTATCAGAAGCATTAGTCATCACATTGACTTGATACTAGGAGAAAGCCTACCAAATAAAGAAGCTTACAGGTTGACACCTTGAGAGAATGAAGAGGTGAAGAGATAGGTTCAGGATTTGTTAGACAAAGTATTGGTCAGAGAAAGCTTGAGTCCATGTGCAATACAAAATGTATTAAGCCCAAAGAAAGATGGAGGGTGGAGAATGTGTATGGACTCAAGATCCATAAAAAATATCACCATTAGATATAGATTCCCATTTCCAAGGATGGATGACTTGATGGATTTCTTAAGTGGAGCCAACTATTTTTCAAAAATAGATTTGAAAAGTGGATATCACTAGATCAGGATGAGAGAGGGTGATGAGTGGAAAACAACATTCAAGATGAATGAGGGGTTGTATGAATGGCTTGTTATGTCGTTTGGCTTAACAAATGCCCTGCGTACTTTTATGAGACTCATGAATGAAGTGTTAAAGGATTTCATTGGTAAGTTCGTGATTGTATATCTAGATGATAAACTGGTATTTATCCAGACTAAGGAGGAACACTTGAGACATTTGACATTGGTGATGAGGAGTTTGCAGCAAGAGAAGTTGTTGATTAATATGAAAAATTCCTCTTTCATGAAGTCAAAACTCATTTACTTGGGTTTTTTCATTTCTTCAAATGAGCTGAAGATAGATCCTGAAAAGATGAGAGCAATCAGAGAATGGTCATCACCAAAGAGTATCTTTGAGGTAAGAAGCTTCCATGGGTTAGCAAGTTTCTATCGGAAGCTCATTACAAATTTTAGTGGGATTAGCTCTCAAATGATGGATATAGTGAAAAAGAGACACGAGTATTTAAAATGGACAGAGGAGGATGAGAGGAGATTCAACATATTGAAGGAGAAGATAACTGAACAATCGATTCTAGTTTTGCCAGATTTCAGAAAGACATTTCAGGTAAGATGCAATGCGAGTGGGGTTTCAATTGGAGCGATCTTAAGCAAAGACAACATACTTGTTTCATATTTCAACGAGAAGTTGAACGAAGCCAAAGGGGATTACTCCACATATGACAAGGAGTTCTATGCCATAATTCAAGCCTTAAAGAAATGGAGACATTATCTCGTACCGAAGGATTTTTTTTTGTATAGCAATATTCATGCCTTACAATTCATAGCTAGACAGGAGAAGTTAAACTAGAGACATATTAAGTGGATAGATTTTATGCAAAATTTCACTTTTTTCATTAAACATATTTCTAGAAATGCTAACAAGGTTGTTGATGCATTGAGTAGGAGAATTATGATTCTGCAGGAATTTCAAGTCAAGACCTTGGGGTTTGACCACCTTAAGGAGATGTACCACCATGATCCAGACTTTGGAGAAGTATATGAAGCATGTGTGAATCCTGTGCTCAGAGACATAAGCCAGTGGGCCAAATATCTGATTTAGGATGGGTTGTTGTTCAAAGGATGCCAGTTGTGCATACCAAGATTCTCGATGAGGGAGAATTTTCTAAAGGAAAAACATAATGGAGGTCTAACCAGACACTTTGGCCATGACAAAACATTTGGTCAATTAGCCGGTTCATATTATTGGCTGGGTATGAGAGCGGAGGTGAAGAAATTTTTGAACAACTGCAAGATTTGTCAGTATTCCAATGGGAAGAAGCAGAACACTGGGTTGTATTAGCCATTGCCTATTCTAGAGAGGCCCTGGGATGAAATAAGCATGGATTTTGTATTGGGATTGCCAAGAACACAAAGAGGAAGTGATTCCATATTTGTGGTGGTGGTCATATTTTTGAAGATGGCACATTTTATCCCATGTTAGAAGACTAGTGATGCAACACGTGTTGCAAATTTGTTTTTCAAAGAAGTTGTGAGACTCCATGGGTTGACCAGGAGTATAGTTTCAGACAAGGATACCAAATTTGTTGGTCATTTCTGGAGGACGTTGTGGAAAAATTTGGGGACAGAGCTATATTTTAGTTCTGCATATCATCCACAAACCGATGGATAGACCGAAGTGGTGAATAGGATCCTAGGATATTTGCTGAGGAGTTTGGTCACTAAACACCATAGTCAGTGGGATCAGATTCTAGCGCAAGCGGAGTTTGCATATAATGAATCAGTGAACAAGAGCACTGGGAAGAGTCCATTTCAAATATTTTATGGGATGAATCTGAGAGGAGTGTCAGAGTTAAGAGATCTGAAGCAAAGTGAGTTTAGAAGTGCGGGAGTCGAAGATTTCGCTGCAGAGATGCATGAACATCACAATCAGATCAAGGAACAATTGAAGAAGAGTAGCAGTGAATACAATCATAGAGTGGATCAACACAGGAGAAAAATTGAATTTGAAGTTGGAGACCAAGTTCTATCACATTTAAGGAAATAAATATTCCCAAGGGGAACATACAATAAGATAAAGTTGAAAAACATAGGGCCATGTAAAATCCTGAGGAGGTTTGGCAAGAATGCTTATGAATTAGAACTACCAGAAGATGTGGGTATATCACCCATATTCAACATTTCAGACCTGTATCCTTACAAGGAAGATGGAGCTGAAAGATCCGAAGATCAAGGGAGGATCCAGTGGGAAAAAAAAATTTCTATAGCAGAGAAGTCGTAGATGGAAAAGATCATAGATCAGTGTGTTGGTAAGAAGACCAGAAGGAAGACATATTTTGAATACTTGGTAAAGTGGAAAGGATGACTAGTAGAAGATTCCAGCTGGGTTGGTGAAGCAGAGATCCAAAATCATAGAAAATTGGTATAGGAGCTCATGGACAGGAGTCCATGAATTTTTCAACCAAGGGAGTATGATGCAAGAACATCGCTAGCAAAGCACAAGTGTGAAAGAAAACTCTGAGCATACTAGCACATATTTTTGAAACATTTTTAATTTCAAAAGATCAATGTATTAATGTAATATCTGACAAAATTTTTGAGTTACGAATTTCTTTAATGGTCGGAGGCTGAGCCATCACATAATATCGATGGGGAGTGTATTTTGATTTAGTGTGAAGGATCACAATACATATTTGGAGCTTGCGCTCTTATCTGTCTGATTCGATATTGATAGTAATAAGTGCTAGGTAGTTGATAGCATTCAATTCCATTTAAGATAACATAGAGTAGTGTTGGCCCTTGACTAAGTTTTGAGGAACACTTGGTCATATTTGACTGTTTTTGGACTTCGACAATTTGTCAAAGATGGAGCGCAGGCGAAGCAGAGATCACGGGATCTCGACCCACTTTTGGGGCCTTTTTTTAGGGTTTTGGGTTAATGTAATGGGAAAGGGATGTTGGCCCATGGGTTTACCCATGTTTTAGGCTTATTTTGTAAAGTATAAATAAGTAGCTAAGCAATGTAAGAGAGAGCAAGAAGAAAAGCTAAGTGCTAGTAAAGGCTTTGTGTATATTATGTGACTGACTTACAGAGATGAGTGCAAGTGCTGTAAGTGACGAGTGCACGGATTGTAAGAAGGCTCTGTGCTATATCTACTCAGGGAAGGAGGATTTGGCGAGGTGCGCACATATCTCCTATCCTATGCGGAGTACAATTGTGAGCTCTGTGTTGTAACCTGATTGACCAAAGCTTATAAAGAAGAAGAAGACTTTGTGGACGTAGCCCCAGGGTGGGGGTGAACCACGGTAACTCTGTGTGTTATGCTTGGTGTTTTGACCTAATGTGTTGGTTTCTTTCCATGTGTTATGCTTGATATGATTATTCTATGTGCTTTGCTATGATACTCTTAGATAGATCCACTTTTCTTTGTGCTTATTTGATGTATAAGTGTAGATCTGACATATATGAAAGTGCTGATTGCTAAACCTACTTTGTTGTTGCTAAGTGCTAACTTAACCTAGATCCAAGTGAATGTTGTGGTGCTCTATGCCATCTGCGGAGTGCCTTGAGGGTTAAATACTGATGAACGATCTTTTCTAAAGTACTTTATAAGAGGAAGAATCATAGATCTGTGTCCCAGCTAAGGTTGTAGACACCTGAGTCTTGCAACCACCCCTTCCTCTACCTCAGGTGAGACTTCATTTGCTTCGCAGGTGTTGCTGAAAGGGTCGGTAGTTAGGGTTTTGTTGGTGCACTGTTGAAGCGTTGAACCCTGTGTATGCCCCTGTGCCAACAAATGGTTCCATTGCTGGGACCTGGAACTGTGATTGCTAGAAACTGAGGAAGAAGAAACTTTGTGCAAAAGGAAGCTCTGTGCATAGATCTATTGCCCTAGTGCGCAGCTTTTTACTCGACCTGTGAAGCTTTGTGCCAGGAATAAGGTCAGATCTTAAGAAAGGAAGATCATATCTGAAGAAAAGAGGTAAGATCTATGCTCTAATAAAGGTAAGAATAGTCAAAATTTCCTAGATCTGGAAGCTTTGTGCTCTGTAGAAGTAAGATAAGTGAATTTTTTTTTGTTTCTAGAGCATGGATCTAGGTATGTTTGATAGATTCTATCCTAGCTTAAAAACTAGGGCATTAATAGATGAAAGAAAGTTTGATATGAATAGATTTGATAAGTATAAAGATAGATATGTTATACCTATGCATAGAAAGAATGTCTAGACTAACAAGTGGATGCAAGATCCCAGAAAGAAATTTTTTCAAGCTAGCCACTATGATCCTAGTGCGCAGTACAAGAAGAGTTGGGGATCATTGAAGAAAAAGAGAGGATTAACTCTTTGTTACAATTGCATAAGACCAGGACATATTGCTAAAGAATGCCCTAGGAGAAAACCTAGTTGTCTCTGCTGCAATGCTTTGGACCACGACGTATTGGATTGCTCTAGAATGATCACTAAGTTGGAAAGGCTGAATCTAAATCAAGAAGACTAGAAGGAAGATCCATAAAAGGTAGAAACCCAACAAGAATCAAAGAAAATATTAATACGGATAAAAGAAACCCTAAAGGAACATAAATATGTCTAGTTACCAGAGATCTTCAAAGAAAAGGAGCAAGTCGAAGCAAGAATAGGGAACTTCGACATTGACTGTATTCTTGATGAAGAAACACAAGTGAACATTATGCCAGAAAGAACTTGGGAAGGTATAGGAAATCCTTCCATGATCCCTTCCCTAGGAGGAACACGTTTATTCAGAGGAAAGCTAGTAAACGTATGTGGAAGGCTCGCCCGGATACCTATGTCTGTCAATGGAAATTCGACAGAGGAAGAATTTGAAATTATTAAATTTATTGAAGACAACACCCCATTTACCATGATCATAGGAAAACCTTGGATTGATAGAGAACAAGCCAGACGAAAAGAGGAAGAAGAAGTTTTGGAACAGAAGAAGCAAGAGTTAAAAGATTGTATGACTAGAAGGGTCGCGCACTTGATTGAAGAACATAAGAACCAGTTGCAGATATTTAATACTAGCAACCTTGATGTCGAGGCTAAGATAACACTAGAGGATCCACAGAAGATTGAGTTACCCATTTTCGATACAGAAGAAGTATTACCCAGAAACTCTAGGAAAGAATTTCAACAGCGCAAAGCAACTAAGACCACAGAAGGTAAGCATCAGAATGGTAAAAGCATTATTGAGACGAAGATCACTGGGAAGAAGGCTAGAAAGTTAAGAAAGAAAAGGGCTAATACTGTAAGGTTACAAGAGGTTCTAGAGGATACTTCGCAAAGAGAAAAATTGCAGAATTTGAGCTTCACCGAGATATCAGAACAACAACATAGAGTACTTCACCATGACGAAGCAATATAGCCGTTGGGTCTGATATATCCATTCGAATTCACTCTGAACGAGCAAGAAAGCAATAAAGGTTCATCATCCAACTATTGAAAAATGCCATAACGGGATGAACAGGAGTTAATGAAGGATCGTACCCATTGCAAGAAGACCGTTGCTAAGTTTCCCTACTTAGTCTATCGCACCATGCATCGAGAATACTTTTTTCTAAGTGAGAATTTGAGCATGAAACCTGAGATTAATTCACCCTGAGATCATTTCCTTGTCTCATATTATTCATTGTAGTCCCTGAATTCTTTTTGCACCCGAGCTAGCTGGCCCAAGCTTGTATGTTGTACGAGCTCAGCGCTGTTGAGAAAGAAGTTGAAGAAGTTTTAATTGACTTAATTACTGAGAGAGTCATGTCGGAGCGAGGAGTGTCTACAGGTGTACAGGCATCGTCCTCGGGAGAATTTATATCTTCCCCCCTCCACTTCTCAAGCAGGACCATCCCGACCGCCTTCGGAAAGACGATCTAAGCTCGAAAATGACTTCGCCACTGTGAAGATGATCCCAAGTATCTTGCCTAGATATATCCCACCACTAAGTGGCATAGTGAATCAAAACATTGTACCCAGAGACTTTGACTATGCTTTGGTCAATGTGTACCTCCCGAAAGGGGTGCGCGCAGTTCATGCTGACCAGGATAAGCTGACAACATTGAAATTTAGTGATTTTAACATTGGAGATCGCAAAGTTTACAGTATGCTAGCCCCACACAAGTACTTAACTATCATAAAAGGGAGGAACCTAAAGGTTGTCCCTCAACAATGGACCCATAACCTCGAACATTGAACCCTCCTCAATGTAATGAAGATTCCGCATTTCGGGAGGCATTGGGAAGTGAATGCATGCGTCAGATTGTTGTTGTCCTACTACCATGAAGGATACTTATGGTTGGATCACCAAATCACGGTGGATCTGATTATGATCAATCAGATCACAGGGCTAAGCATGCAGGGCCCTGACCTGCAGGACTTTTACGCTGGAAAGATCACAGATCACACTCTCGCCCAACGAATAAAAGGCACATATGGTGATGTAGAGAAGGGAACACGAGGCTACAAGGTAGCCTCCATTGAGAATGCAACAGTGCACCTCGGTTGCCAGATGATCGCAGGGAAGTTAGTCCACAAGAACAGACCCACACAAGTGACTGGATTTTTAGTTGACCTCGCAGGGAAGTGCGCGGAGGGACTACAAATGAACTGGGCGAAGTACCTTGTAAATAAGCTAGATCTTTATTGTAGAGAAGCACAAGACAAAGGGTATGAGTTACACTTTAGTTGGTTGCTCATACTCATCGCTTTCATCGCCTGGGAGCTACTAGAAGGTGCCACTTTTCTGGAGATCAAACCCTTCAAACCACTGGCCGTGAAGTTCTGTACACTGTGGTACTCCAACGACATGAACAAGAAGTGGCAGTCCAATGTCATATTCCACGTTTAATACAACCAAATAAATAATGCAATCCAGTCTACACTGCACCTTACACCAAACACACTTCATAGGTTTAGACCTTTGATCAAATTCAACGCAGACCGCCACTTCACCTATTTCACAGCATGCGCGGATGAGCACAAATAGCAACTCCAGTCGTACTACAAGTTGAAAGAAGAAGACTTGGAGAAGATTACCAAGGAATGGTTGGCGAATTGCCTTGTTCTAGCGGACCCCGCAGAAATGTCCAATGTGGAAAGCCCTGAAGCTATACTGGATGCACCTGGATCAAGCAAGACTAAGAAGGATGATGAAGTTCAAGATATCCATAGTACATCCACGAAGACTACTTCGATCTCACCTGCGCAGGGAGGTGATGGTGAAGAACTAGGCGGCACAAAGGTTGAGCAAAACAAAGGCGAGGTTACTCTGCCTAGAGAGGAGGAGGAGCCCTCTAAGAAAAAGAAGTTCACCCCACCAAATCCCTTATTCCGAAAGAAAACTAAGGCCACCCAGACTACGTTTAAGACTACCCTCACACAGGATGACTTCGACTTCTTGATCGCTGCACTGAATGATGCCTCACTAGAGATCGCAGAAAGGAAAGAAGTGAAGCAGGAGGAAATATTCAACCGACTCAAGGGTTAACTTCAAGAAGTGCAGCAGGCACTCCAGTCCATCCGAGTCGATTCTACTATGCTCTTGATGACGGGAACAACAGGAACAGGTGACGAGCCCACCCAATTACACCAGATCGTCGAGAAAGTCGAAGCTTGCCTTCGTTAAACTCAAGAAGACACAGCGCAAGCCACCCAGGCTTTGGCACAAGTACAGAGTGCACTTATAGTACAACATAGGAAGGTATAACAGGAACAAATTTCCTTACAAGTGAAGTGGGAGGAGGAGAAAGCATAGTTACAACAGAGCAAGGACCAATTGCTAGCAAAGCAACTTGACGTGCAAGAACGAGTTCACAAAGAACTTCGCTCTGTGATGTTCATTGAAGTGAATATTGAAGAACGTGCCCCACAATAGGTGACACAACTTGAAGAATTAATCCATCAACTTCAACAACGCATCATAGATCTAGAGCTTCGAACCATGCCCGAGACTCCCCAAGAAGTCAGAGATCTAAGGGGGGAAACTGCCTGTAGTGCAGTTGACAGGTTAAAAACCTTGGCTTTGGAATGTAAGTAGCTGAGTGGTATAAGCACCCAGACTNCAAGAGGCTATCTCATTGTAGCAGGTCAAAGTATCTCGGGCCAAGCTCGAGACATTTGAATAGGAGTTGATCAGACCATAGTGACTCAGGACGGGTCACAGGTGAGTGTTGGGGGCATGTTGGCCCTTGACCAAGTTTTGAGGAACACTTGGTCATATTTGACCATTTTTGGACTTCGACAATCTGTCAAAGATGGAGCGCCAGGTGAAGCAGAGATCACGGGATCTCGACCCACTTTTGGGGCCTTTTTTTAGGGTTTTGGGTTAATGTAATGGGAAAGGGATGTTGGCCCATGGGTTTACCCATGTTTTAGGCTTATTTTGTAAAGTATAAATAAGTAGCTAAGCAATGTAAGAGAGATAAAGAAGATAAGCTAAGTGCTAGTAAAGGCTTTGTGTATATTATGTGACTGACTTACAGAGATGAGTGCAAGTGCTGTAAGTGCCGAGTGCACGGATTGTAAGAAGGCTCTGTGCTATATCTACTCAGGGAAGGAGGATTTGGCGAGGTGCGCACATATCTCCTGTCCTATGCGGAGTACAATTGTGAGATCTATGTTGTAACCTGATTGACCAAAGCTAATAAAGAAGAAGAAGACTTTGTGGACGTAGCCCCAGGGTGGGGGTGAACCACGGTAACTCTGTGTGTTATGATTGGTGTTTTGACCTAATGTGTTGGTTTCTTTCCATGTGTTATGCTTGATATGATTATGCTATGTGCTTTGCTATGACACTCTTAGATAGATCCACTTTGCTTTGTGCTTCTTATATGTATGAGTGTAGATATGACATATATGAAAGTGTTGAGTGCTAAACCTACTTTTTTGTTGCTAAGTGCTAACTTAACCTAGATCCAAGTGAATGCTGTGGTGCTCTGTGCCATCTGTGGAGTGCCTTGAGGGTTAAATACTGATGAATGATCTTTTATAAAGTACTTTCTAAGAGGAAGAATCACAGATCTGTGTCCCAGCTAAGGTTGCAGACACCTAAGTCTTGCAACCACCCCTGCCTCTACCTCGAGTGAGACTTCATCTGCTTCGTAGGTGTTTCCAAAAGGGCCGGTAGTTAGGGTTTTGTTGGTGAGTTGTTGAAGCATTGAACCCTGGGTCTGCCCCTATGCCAACAAGTAGTTGGAGGGAAGGCTCGAAGAGCACCTCTTTGTATAAAGATTTGTAATATTGTCCAAGTAGAGGTCGTTGATGATCGTTGTTGCTGCAGATACAAGAGAACTAAGCAATAGATGAATCTGTCTTGTGTAGGTTGAGTAGTGAAGAACATTGTATGTATGTATACAGATTCAGTTGGATGAATATAACAAAGATATATTGTCCCAAACGTGTGTTGATTATGTGTCTATATGAATGAATGGTAGAGTTTATGTTATTTTCCAATACTCTGTTATTTCTGTTCTTAGATCTATGATTGCATTTGCTTTGTTGAATGTATGAGTCATTGTGAGGGGTAGATAAGTTTCAATCGTATCTTTTCACTGAGCGAGTGCAAGGTGTGCATGGTGTTCGCAAGGAGTTCTTGATTGAGTCTGTTTTAGACTCAAAAGATTAGAAAATATAGTGAAACTCATATGTATGCAAGGAGTGCATTGAATTTTGCAAGGAGTGCATGATCGTGTTTTCAAACTCAAAATATCAGAAAGGATAGCGTGATTTCAGTCACGGGAGACAGAAGAAGTTGAAGAATAGTCGTAGGGATTGTGAATCCATCCAAAGGGAGAATTTGACTATGGAGGAAATTTTTTGCAAGGCGTGCATCGATCTAAATCTCAACTAAGTGTCGAAGAGATTGTTCATAGGAACAAAGGAAAAATTGAAGAAGGAAAGATCAGGAGGGAGAGCGATGGAATTATTCAAAGAGAGAAGTCCCTAAAGTCTTCACTGAGAGTCAGTGAATGAGAGATTTGTTCTTGAAGAGAGGTGAACGATTCCATACCATTAGATCTGGTAAAGTTGCGAGGAGGATAGCTGTGAAGTGTTTCAGTACTTCGGAGTTCATCAAGTTTGGAAACTTGGCAGAAGTGGAATCACGAATTCTGAAGTCTCGATGCGATCTTGACCGTTGATTGTAGAAGATCACATGGCAACAGATTAAGGAATTTGGGAATCAGAAGATCATAGGTTTGAGGGCGGAAGGCCTGGAGTTTCGTGAAGTCCAAACCCTATTAGGGTTGACAGATCTAAGGAGAAGTGTGGCGGATTTTTGGAACCTCGGAGAAGAGCGCTTCGAGGAAGGTTGAGGAAAGGATTTGGGATATCCCCGAAATCCAAACCGTGAAGAAGTAAGCCCACAGTGATAGCCGTGGTCACTTGCGGAAGAAACCTGTGTGTGTGGGTAGAGTAATTTTGAGTGTTCGTAGAGACCCAAGGAGTCACTCTGACTCAGTATTTCAAACGATCCAAGATCGGGAGGTCGAGCAGCCTTTGGATGGAAGGGGGTTTGCGACAAAGATCCTTTGAAGTTTAATATGGGATGGAATAGAGAGGAAAATTTTTAGGATATGGTGAAGGTAAATTGGTTGAGCTATGATCCTTCATAGGAGGTCACTTCTTGTGAAAAATTTGTAAAGTCTTTGAAAAGAGTTAAGAAAAATTTGGCTAACTTGGTAGGAAACAGGCACAAAAAAGGTGATGGTCAGAGTCAATTTGGGATGATGATAAATGATTTAAGGATTTGATGGGTAGATTGACATTTTAGATCCCTGATCAAAAACACCAAGAATGGTTTATTACAAGTATACTACCACACATTCACCAATCATTGATTCAACAGAAGGTTGCATCGCAGTGTGAAGTTTTTTAGATTGCGATGAAGATGGAATCATCTCCTGTAGGATATGATGGAGGGATGGTGCAAGTCCATACATAGTTAGTTGCATTGACCATTCAATTGGTAGAAATTACAAAATGGAAGGAGAAGCGAGAACAAGTATGGTGTACCAAGTGTAGGACTAAATCCCACCATAAGGAAGAATGCTCAACATTTGCGCAATATTTTGCGACTAGAGCATTGAATCCATTACTAGGAGGGGGATACTATGAAATATGTAAAAAATGGGGACATCATCTGAATGAGTGTCCATTACTGCAAAAATACCAGAGTATGCCAAGGAACTTATTTTGTAACTTTTCCAAGTTAGTAGGGAATGAAGAGAATGATTGTCGCAAATTCAATTTGATAAGAGAGAGCACTTCAGATATGTATAGAATTCAGGAAGAAAATACAACGAAAGAAGGAGGTGGTCCACAATATAAAAATAAGAGAGGATTTAATCTAGGAAACTGAGGAGGATGTGGCATAGGTCAAGGTAGAGGAAATTTTCATAGAGGAGGCAAAGGACCAATAATATGTTACAATTGTAATCAACCGAGACACTTAGCTCAAGACTACCTGAATCCTTATAGAACCTGCACATACTATAAAGAACTAGATCATGCGATATAATGATTTCCTCAACTACTTGTGAAGTGGAAAGACAAAGGGAATCAGAACCAGAACCCAAATCAGAATGTACAAAAGATATCATCTGAGAAACACAATGAAATACCTAGAATAACAACTATTATGCATGGAGGAGCTAGACCATGGGCCGATGTGATGAATGGAGGGAAGCAAGTTGAGAATTGGGTGAGAAAATCAACAATACCTATGCCAAAATTTGACCCTCAACAAGAAAAGGAGACGTATCAGAGGGGAATAAAAGAGATACTAGGACCGATTGGGTAGAATCAACATCATTTGCGCCTCAGTTCTGTGATTGTACCATACTAGAAAAGCCACTTGAGAAGGTAGGTACTCTAAGAGAGTTTTTGAGAAGTTTCATAGAATTGATGAAAGATGAAAATGCATTGAATGCATTACGTGAAATGATTGATCATTGTGCACAAGAAGGGAAATTCCTTCCGCACAGAGGGTAGTGAATCAGGTATTGTGTAAAAAGAGGACCAATAGAGAGTTCAAACTAAGTGCACAGATTGGGGAATATGATGTGGATAACATTATTTTAGACTTGATTTATGATGTTAATGTGGTACCAAATAAAAAATGGGAAATGATGGGGAAACCCAAGTTGATTTGATCTCCTATCCAGTTAAGATCAGAAAACCAACAAAATATATTCCCGATTGGCCGATTGACAAGAGTACCTATGAATATAGATGGGGTGCACAACGTAGAATATTTCAAACTGATTGAGATCATGGATGATACTCAACCATATATAGCACTGATGGGAATTTAATGTCCCTTTGACAATCAGATGATCATTAATTTGAAAAGGCGGGAAATGATATTTGAGGTAGGAGACCTTAAGGTTATTGCACCATTAGATTCGATAGAAGGAAAGAGGTATATCGAACCAACTAGAGGGAACACTATTGACAAATTGTATAATATGATTGGACGAATGTATGATTATTTTAACCCCAGTGCAAATGGTGCACTCAGTTGGAGAAGCATTATCTCATGTGCATCAGATTTAGAGGAAGGTCTGGAACACTGGAACTAGAGGATGCACAAAGTATCAACTAGATGATGTGTAGACATAACTTGATAATTGTGGTGGATTGGAACGAAGTTATGTGATCCACCCAAATATGATGGTTTGAATGACATAGAATATTTCGTATAGGTGTTTGAGTTGCAAATATCTGAACAAAAAATATTGTTGGCATTAGATGTTATCTTGAAGGCCACTCCATCCAGATGGTGGGTTGCACACAAAGAGGGAGTGGAATACTGGTCACAAGTAATATTTGGTACTAAGGTGGAATATATTGTGCATAAGCATACATGGGTAACCTACCTAATATATCATATTGTGTAGTGTAGACACATATGAGGATTGATACCGAAGAAGGAACATACACACAATTTTATACATACATTGGATAAAATTCCTAAGAATTGGTACTTGGAGCTGGAAATGAGAAGAGAAACAACAAGTTGGGACGATTTGAATCAGAGGTTCAAGGTAAAATTTACTTTTGAACATGAAACTCCATTAGTATATGCATCCCTACAGGTCATTCAAACCAAGATATTTTCAAAAAAAGGGCCAATGGAGGTGGTACCTATGTGTAGTGCGCACAAAGATTCTATGACTATCCATGACTTACTAGAATGTACCTGAAAATGAGGGGGAATGCATAGTAGAAGGGCCACAGATTGAATCTGATGCATATACACAACCACGAAAGACAAAGAAGGTAAATATTGGGAAAAGGAAAACCTAAAATTTGCACAGATATGAGATTATTGGAATGATGAAAATAAGGAGAAGATTGCATATTTACTATGTGAGTATCAAGATCTATTCCCAACTACATTCTCAAAGATGAAGGGGATAGCTAGGGAATTATGTGAAATGAAAATCCCTTTGAAACCAGATGCTAAGCCAGTGTGACATGGACCCTACAGGTTAAATCCGAAGTATAAAGAGAAGGTGAAAGAAGAGATCGATTGAATGTTGGAAGCAAGGATTATTGAACCAGTGGTGGAATCAGATTGGATAAGTCCAATGGTGGTACAAGATAAGAAAACATGAAGAATCAAGACCTAAGGAAGATAAATGATGCATGCCTACATGATCCATTTCCAACACCTTTTACGGATGAAGTGATAGAGAATGTAGGAGGGTAGGAGACATATTCTTTCACAAATGGATTCTCAGGATATCACCAGATAAAGATTATGTAGGAAGACATGTATAAGACTACTTTTTCAATAAAGTGGGGAAGTTATTAGTACACAATGATTCCCTTTGGACAGAATAATGCACCTATAGTTTTCTCAAGAGTCGTTGTCACAAATTTTAAGGAATTTATTCATAAGTTCCTTGAAGTGTACTTAGATGATTGGATTGTGCTTAGTCTATTGAAATATCACATAGAAGTACTCTGAATAATGTTGGATAGGTGTAGACAATGTTAGATTTCGCTGAATTTGAAGAAGTGTATTTTCTATGCTCCTTTGGAATTTTGTTGGGCCATGTGGTATGTAAGTAGGGATTATTAGCGGATCCTACCCAGATTGTAGTGATTTTATATTTACAACCACCCACATCAGTCAGATAGTTGATAAAACCCCTAGGTAATACATGAATTTCGTTAATGGTTATGTGCAGATTACAACACCCATGGATAAGTTGTTGAAGAAAAGAAGCTAAATTCCAATAGAATGAGGAGTGTCAGAAAGGTTTGGAAACATTGAAGTAGAAATTATTGACCGTGCCAATTTTGATCATCCCATATTGGAAGAAGGAGTTCCATGTTCATGTGGATGTTTCGTCCATAGATTTAGGAACAATATTATCTCATCCAAGAGAAGGAGACATATACCACCCAATTGCATTTGCAAGGAAGAAGTTGTCAATAATAGAAAATAATTACACTACCATAGAACAAGAAGGATTGGCAATGGTAAATGCGCTATAGAATTTTAGACATTATTTAATGGGTTCTCACTTTAATATGTATACCGACCATACTGCACTAAGATACTTAGTGAACAAGTTAGTATTGGGGGCAAGAATATGCATATGGATGTTGTTGTTCTAGGAATATGATTTTGAGGTTGTTGTGAAACCAAGGAAGTTGAATGCAAGACCAGATCACTTGTCACACATACTCTTAGGAGAAGATGCAAGGAATATATATGAAAACTTGCTAGATGCACACTTATTTGTAGTTAAAATGGTGGATGACTAATTCACAAACATTGTGTAGTTTCTAAGCACAAGAATGGCCTCGCCAGACATGACAATGGAGAAAAACAAATAATTAGTGGTTAAAGAAACAACCTATCAGTTAATTGTAGGGAACTTATACAAGTTAGGTTCAGATGGAATATTGAGACAATGTGTGTTAGAGCATGAAAGTCCAATGATACTCTTAGAAGTGCATGAAGGAATTGCAAAAGGGCATTATGCATGTAAAGAGACAACGCATAATATTTTGTGCGTAGGGATTTGGTGGCCCACACTTCATAAGGATGCTAAAGAATACTGTTAGGCATGCAATGTTTTTCAAAGGGTGGGAAAGCCATCTAGAAGGGATGAAATGTATTTACACCCACAGGTTACATTGCAGGAATTTGATAAATGGGAAACATAATTTGTTGGACCGATCAAACCACTAGATTATCAAGAACTAAGTATGTAATCATTGTGAAAAAGTATTTGACCATATGGGAAGAAGAAGCACCGGTCATAGATTGCACCGTAGAGACAACTATGAGGTTTCTATTTGAGAATGTAGTTACATGATTTGGATGCTCATGCATTTTACTCGGTGATCAAGGAACACACTTCCTGAATAGGATGATCGCATTATTGATTGAGGAATTTCAAATTCATCATCAAAAGAGTATGTCGTATCACCCTTAGGTCAATGTAACAGTAGAAGATTTTAATAAAATTATGGAGAATGCTTTGGCAAAGATCTATAATGTAGGAAGAGATGATTGGGACATAAGGGTTCCTATAGTATTATGGGCATACAAGACGACAAAAAAAAAGTTGATAGGACATGAACCTTTTAGGTTAGTTTATGGGAAAGAAGCAGTAATTCCTATGGAGTTTATTGTTCTTATCCTACACATTATAGTGATTACTGATCTTTCAGACTCTGGTGCAATAGAGGAGATATTTTCATAGTTGGTACAACTTGAGGAATATTTATTTGTCACAGGGTTCCTGTTGGACACACCAACTACACTGAGAGGGGGAGGTGAACAGTGTAGGATGTTTTTCCCAAAACTTCCCTCTTACACAAAAATCATTAGTTAGAAATCACCATTTACTCATTACTTATTGTTTTCATTTATAACCAATTAAATGTGAACATATATCAACAACATATATCAACAATATATCATCAACAAATCATCACCACAAGGAACACAAAGAACACAAGATGTATATACAAAGTTATTTTTATTACAGACTACAATCCTTGGGTTATCAACAACAACTGAATAGAGTAATTTCGGGTGTTTGTAGAGACCCAAGGATTCAATCCGACTCAATATTTCAAACGATCCAAGACTGGGAGGTCGAGCAACACTTTGGAGGGAAGGGGGTTTGCGACAAATCTCCTTTGAAGTTTAATACATGATGGAATAGAGAGGAAAAGTTTTAGGATATGGTGAAGGTAAATTGGTTGAGCTATGATCTTTCATAGGAGGTCACTTCTTGCGAACAATTTGTAAAGTCTTTGAAAAGAGTTAAGAAAAATTTGGCTAACTTGGTAGGAAAAAGACACAAAAAAGGGGATGGTCAGAGTCAGTTTGGGATGATGATAAACAATTTAAGGATTTGATGGGTATATTGACATTTTAGATCCCCGATCAAAAACACCAAGAATGGTTTATTATAGGTATACTACCACACATTCACCAATCATTGATTCAACAGAAGGTTGCATCGCATCGTGAAGTTTTGGAGATTGCGATGAAGATGGAATCATCTCCTTTAGGATATGATGGAGGGATGGTGCAATTCCATACATAGTTAGTTGCATTGACCATGCAATTGGTAGAGATTACAAAAGGGAAGGAGAAGTGAGAACAAGTATGGTGTACCAAGGGTAGGACTGAAGCCTGCCATAAGGATGAATGCTCAACATTTGCGCAATATTTTGTGACTGGAGCATTGAATCCATTACTAGGAGGGGGATACTGTGAAATATGTAAAAAATGGGGAAATCATCCGAATGAGTGGCCATTACTGCAAAAATACCAGAGTATGCCAAGGAACTTATTTTGTAACTTTTCCAAGTTAGTAGGGAATGAAGAGAATGATTTTTGCAAATTCAATTTGATGAGAGAGAGCACTTCAGATATGTATAGAATTCAGGAAGAAAATACTACGAAAGAAGGAGGTGGTCCACAATATAAAAATAAGAGAGGATTTAATCCAGGAAACTGAGGAGGATGTGGCAGAGGTCAAGGTAGAGGAAATTTTCATAGAGGAGGTAGAGGACCAATAATATGTTACAATTGTAATCAATCGATACACTTAGCTCAGGACTACTCAAATCCTTGTAAAACCTGCACATACTGTAAAGAACTAGATCATGCGATAGAAGGATTTCCTCAACTACTTGTGAAGTGGCAAGACAGAGGGAATCAAAACCAGAACCCAAATCAGAATGTACAAAAGATATCATTCGAGAAACACAATGAAAGACCTAGAATAACAACTATTATGAACGGAGGAGCTAGACCATGCGCTGATGTGACAAATGGAGGGAATCAAGTTGATCATTGGGTGAGAAAATCAACAAGACATATGCCAAAATTTGAACCTCAACAAGCAAAGGAGACGTATCAGAGGGGAACAAAATAGATACTAGGACCGATTTGGTAGAATCAACATCATTTGCGCCTAAGGTCTGTGATTGTACCATACCAGAAAATCCACTTGAGAAGGTAAGTACTCTAAGAGAGTTTATGAGAAGTTTCATAGAATTGATGAAAGATGAAAATGCATTGAATGCATTATGTGAAATGATTGATCGTTGTGCACAAGAAGGGAAATTCCTTTTGCATAGAGGGTAGTGAATCAAGTATTGTGTAAAAAGAGGATCAACAAAGAGTTCAAACTAAGTGCACAGATTGGGGAATATGTAAATGTGTTACCAAATAAAAAAATGGGAAATGATGGGGAAACCCAAGTTGATTTGATCTCCTATCTAGTTAAGATCAGAAAACCAACAAAATATATTCCCGATTGGCCGTTTGACAAGAGTACCTATGAATATAGATGGGGTGCACAACATAGAATATTTCAAACTGATCGAGATCATGGATGACACTCAACCATATATAGCACTGATGGGAATTTAATGTCCCTTTGACAATCAGACGATCATTAATCTGAAAAGGAGGGAAATGACATTTGAGGTAGGAGACCTTAATGTTACTGCACCAGTAGATTCGACAGAAGGAAAGAGGTATATCGAACCAGCTAGAGGCAACATAATTGAAAAATTGTATAATATGATTGCACGAATGTATGACTATGTTAACCCCACTGTAGATGGTGCACTCAGTTGGAGAAGCATTATCTCATGTGCATCAGATTTAGAGGAAGGTATGGAACACTGGAAATAGAGGATGCACAAAGTATCAACTAGATGATGTGCAGACATAACTTGATCATTGTGGTGGATTGGAACGAAGTTATGTGATCCACCCAAATATGATGGTTTGACTAACATAGAATATTTCATACAAGTGTTTGAGTTGCAAATATTTGAACAAAAAATACTGTTGGCATTAGATGTTATCTTGAAGACCATTCCATCCAGATGGTGGGTTGCACACAAATAGGGAGTGGAATACTGGTCGCAAGTAATATTTGGTACTGAGGTGGAATATATTGTTCATAAGTATGCATGGGTAACCGACCTAATAGATCATATTGTGTAGTGTAGACACATATGGGGATCGATACTGAAGAAGGAACATACACACAAGTTTATACATACATTGGATAAAATTCCTAAGAATTGGTACCTAGAGCTGGAAATGAGAAGAGAAAAAACAAGTTGGGATGAGTTTACTCAGAGGTTCAAGGTAAAATTTACTTTTGAACATGAATCTCCATTAGTATATGCATCCCTACAGGTCATTCGAACCAAGATATTTTCAAAATAAGGGCCAATGAAGGTGGTACCTATGTGTAGTGCGCACAAAGCTTCTATGATTGTCCATGACTTACTAGAATGTACCTAAAATTGAGGGGGAACACATAGTAGAAGGGCCAGAGATTGAATCTGATGCATATACACAACCACTAAAGACAAAGAAGGTAAATATTGGGAAAAGGAAAACCTAAAGTTTGCACAGATATTAGATTATTAAAATGATGAAAATAAGGAGAAGATTACATATTTACTATGTGAGTATCAAGATCTATTCCCAACTACATTCTCAAAGATGAAGGGGATAGCTGGGGAATTATGTGAAATGAAAACCCCTTTGAAACTAGATGCTAATCTAGTGCGACATAGACCCTACAGGTTAAATCCGAAGTATAAAGAGAAAGTGAAAGCAGAGATCGACTGAATGTTGGAAGCAAGGATTATTGAACCAGTGGTGGAATCAGATTGGATAAGTCCAAGGGTGGTACAAGATAAGAAAACATGAGGAATCAATATTTGTGTAGACCTAAGGAAGCTAAATGATGCATGCCTGCATGATCCATTTCCAACACCTTTTACAGATGAAGTGATAGAGAATGTAGGAGGGTAGGAGACATATTCTTTCACAGATGGATTCTCAGGATATCACCGGATAAGGATTATGTAGGAAGACATGTATAAGACTACTTTTTCAATAAAGTGGGGAAGTTATCAGTACACAATGATTCCCTTTGGACAGAATAATGCACCTACAGTTTTCTCAAGAGTCGTTGTCACAGATTTTAAGGAATTTATTCATAAGTTCCTTGAAGTGTACTTAGATGATTGGATTGTGCTTAGTCTATTGAAATATCACATAGAAGTACTCTGAATAATGTTGGATAGGTGTAGACAATGTCATATTTCACTGAATTTGAAGAAATGTATTTTCTACGCTCCTTTGGAATTTTGTTGGGCCATGTGGTATGTAAGTAGGGATTATTAGCGGATCCTACCAATATTGCAGTGATTTTATATTTACAACCACCCACATCAGTTAGATAGTTGATCAAAAACCTAGGTCATACATGAAGTTCATTAATGGTTGTGCGCATATTACAACACCCATGGAGAAGTTGTTGAAGAAAGAAGGTAAATTCCAGTAGAATGAGGACTATCAGAAAGGTTTGGAAACATTGAAGTAGAAATTATTGGCCGTGCCAATTTTGATCATCCCATATTGGAAGGAGTTCCATGTTCATGTGGATGTGTCATCCATAGCTTTAGGCATAGTATTATCTCATCCAAGAGAAGGATACATACACCACCCAATTGCATTTGCAAGGAAGAAGTTGTCAATAATAGAAAATAATTACACTACCATAGAACAAGAAGGATGGGAAATGGTATATGCGCTATAGAAGTTTAGACATTATTTAATAGGTTCTCACTTTAATATGTATATCGACCATTCTGCACTAAGATACTTAGTGAACAAGCTAGTATTGGGGGCAAGAATATGCAGATGGATGTTGTTGTTCTAGGAATATGATTTTGAGGTTGTTGTGAAACCAAGGAAGTTGAATGCAAGACCGGATCACTTGTCACACATACTCTTAGGAGAAGATGCAAGGAATCTATATGAAAACTTGCTAGATGCACACTTATTTGTAGTTAAAATGGTGGACGACTAATTCACAAACATTGTGTAGTTTCTAAGCACAAGAATGGCCCCTCCAAACATGACAATGTAGAAAAATAAATAAATTAGTGGTTAAAGAAACAACCTATTAGTTAATTGTAGAGAACTTATACAATTTAGGTTCAGATGGAATATTGAGACAATGTGTGTTACAACATGAAAGTCCAATGATACTCTTAGAAGTGCATGAAGGAATTGTAGGAGGACATTATGCATGTAAAGAGAAAATGCATAATATTTTGTGCACAGGGATTTGGTGGCCCACACTTCATAAGGATTCTAAAGAATACTGTCAGGCATGCGATGCTTTTCAAAGGGTGGGAAAGCCATCCAGAAGGGATGAAATGTCTTTACACCCATAGGTTACGTTGTAGGAATTTGATAAATGGGAAATAGAATTTGTTGGACCGATCAAACCACCAACTAGAATATCAAGAACTAAGTATGTAATCATTGCGAAAAAATATTTGACCAGATGGGAAGAAGAAGCACCGGTCATAGATTGCACCGCAGAGACAACTACGAGGTTTGTATTTGAGAATGTAGTTACATGATTTGGATGCTCATGCATTTTACGCGGTGATCAAGGAATACACTTCCTCAATAGGATGATTGAATTATTGATTGAGGAATTTGAAATTCATCATTAGAAGAGTATGTCGTATCACCCTTAGGCCAATGCGCCAGTAGAAGATTTTAATAAAATTATGGAGAATTCTTTGGCAAAGATCTATAGTGTAGGAAGAGATGTTTGGGACATAAGGGTTCCTATAGTATTATGGCCATACAAGACTACAAGAAAAAAGTTGATAGGACAGGAACCTTTTAGGTTAGTCTATGGGAAAGAAGTAGTAATTCCTATGGAGTTTATTGTTCCTATCCTACACATTGCAGTTATTACTGATCTTTTAGACTCCGGTGCAATAGAGGAGAGATTGTCACAGTTGGTACAACTTGAGGAACATTTTTTTGTCCCAGAGTTCCTTTTGGACA
>JASDQU010508167.1:30221-41166 GCA_032191745.1 Picea mariana
TCCTCCAAATTCATAAGGCCATAACTCTCAAACCATGAGGAGTTATGTGACATTCCACATACCACCAGAAATGGCATGACAAACACTATCCATATATGATAGTTTCACTAACAAATTCATTGATATTCATTTCATTATTCCACATTTAAGCATGGGTTCTCCAACCATATTTCTAGGATAACTCAACCGTAAAGCATCTTCCCGTGAGGGATTTCACCATAAGGGAACCACTTTGGAGTTCATTCATTTTTACTCCTCATCAACAATGATAAGACAATAATGATTCATCTTTACATCAATTCAACAATGCATGATATACCAATGAAACCACATCAAACCATCTTCATATATGCATCATGTATCAATGAAAAATCATTGATCCATATTCATCTATGCATCATACCAATGAAATCATATGACTATGATTCCACTTAGAATCAATCCATTCACATCAAGGAAAATACATACTTCATCAATAAACTATGATAAGACATTGTTCATTTGGCATCAATCATTTGACCTAAAAACTTTTACCTTTTACATTATTCAATCATCCTTTGGCATCAATCAATTCCTTTGACATCAATCACTTGACATCAATCCTTTGACATCAATTAATTAAACCTTTGGCATCAATGACAACTTGATCCAACAATCTCCCCCTTTGACATTGATGGCAATACCAACATTGATGTCAACACCAATCATTGATGTCAACATGTATACAAGGCATTTCTCTACATCAATAGTCATCAATCACATCAATGTTACTATCTCCCCCCCTTTGACATCAATGAAAAAGGGTCATTTTCCCCTTGGGGCTGCTCCCCTTGGAATTATGCCTCTGTGATCTTTCTTCACATATAGGGCTCTTTCCTCCTAGAATCATGGGAAGAAGAATGACTCACCTATGGGTATGTCTCCCCCTATCTTCTTCAAAATATGAACAACATGCTTCTACTGCAAATGCTATTGCTCAACCGGATCATAGATCAACTTCTCTTTCTATGATGATTCTTGGACTTGTTCTTGCATCAAACTTGTCCCATAGCATATATCATGAAGAAAAATATATGTCAACAATGAAGTAGAGAATCATGAATAAAAGTATCAACCATGTGCATCCTATACCAAAATGTGTGCTCACCATGTACAACACCCATGTAAATCAACCATGTACATCAACACCATACAATGTGCCAAAAAATATCATCAATGGAATGTATCAACCATATGCTAAAAACATGTGCCAATGGTGTATCAATCATATGCCTCTACCAACATTCCAACCATGTGCATCTACCAATATTCCCACCATGTGTCATATCACTTCATGATATGTCTCGACCATGAACCAAATATCACAATCATGTATCTCAATCATTCAATTGTCTCAACTATATCATCCCATATGTCATGTACCAAAATATCCATCAAATATGCTTCTAATAATACATCATAAGACATATCAATCAAACTCAAATATGTACCAGCCATGTACCTCAACATATCAGCCTCAATCCTCCATTCACTACAACAAATACTAAGCATCCAACAATACATGTACTAGTAGTGTGCTTCAATAGAACAATGACATCTCTAGCTATCATCTTAAAGATATATCACATAACCAAGGTACAATAACTTCACTATCATAACCAACATTGTTATTCAATAGAAAAAGCCTCAATCCATACTCATGGGTTAGTGCCATGCATCCAAGATATCCTTTCATTATATATCATCACCATACATAATCCAATATGTAATCATGAAAACCTGCAGCAAACAAAGTTAGAACCTGCAACAAACTTTGTCAGACCCTGCAACACAGAGTTATACCATCACATCAAGCTGCAACCCATCTGCATAGACTTTTCCCCAAGGCTTTGCCACATATACGCGGCTTGATGCACATAAATCTCGCGTATGTACGCGACCTATTCAAGGTCATCCCGCGTATACCTAAAAACTAGGGTTTCTGAACTTCCGAGAATTTTTCCGTCATGATCTTAGACTTACCGAAACTTTGATGCATCCATGAGATCCTCCAGATCTCTTCTCTCTCAGAATAGATCTTCAATACGTGCTCAAAAGATTCTTATTCACAATATACCCTTACCTCTTATTTATACTCTCCAAGTAGCTTCCTTAGAAGCATCTTCTAGGTCACTTAACCCATTTCTAGGTCACTTAACCTATTTTCCTCATTTTTAGGGTTAACCACTTTACATAATTAGAAAGTTATCCATTTAAATATTACTCCTTGACTTTGTCACTTTTATTTACCATTTAAATAGTCCTCCTTGACTTTGTCACTTTTATTTACCATTTAAATAATAATTTCTTCTTTGCAAGATCTTTGACTTCTTTGACCTTTTGGGGCTTCAAGCCCACATATGAGGGTCCTCCAACTTCATAAGGCCATAACTCTCAAACCATGAGGAGTTATGTGACATTCCACATATCATCAGAAATGACATGACAAGCACTAACCATCTAGGATAGTTTCACTAACAAATTCACCGATCTTCATTTAATTATTCCACATTTAAGCATGGGTTCTCCAACCATACTTCTAGGATAACTAAACCATAAAGTGTCTTCCCATGAAGGATTTCACCATAAGGGGACCACTTTGGAGTTCATCCATTTTTACTCCTCATCAACAATGATAAGACAATAATGATTCATCTTTACATCAATTCAACAATGCATCATATACCAATGAAACCACATCGATCCATCTTCATCTATGCATCATGTATCAATGACAACTCATTGATCCATATTCATCTATGCATCATATCAATGACATAATATAACTATGATTTCACATCAAGGACAATACATACTTCATCAATATACTATGATAAGACATTGTTCATTTGACATCAATCATTTGACCTCAAACCTTAGACCTTTGACATCATTCAATCATCCTTTGGAGTAAATCAATTCTTTTGACATCAATCAATCACTTGACACAAATCCTTTTACATCAATTAATTCAACCTTTGGTATCAATGACAACCTGGTCCAACAGTTCCACCAACAAGTTTAGAAGGCAAGGGAGAAGACATGGCATGATAGACATATTAAGAAGAAAAAGTTTCAAGTGGGGGAATTAGTATTAATATATGAAAGTAAGTTCATGTAACATCCAAGAAAGTTTCAAATTCATTGGTTAGGACCATATGTGATTCAACATGTGATGGAGGTAGGTGTCGCGCAGTGGGAAACACTGAATGGAGAAGCCCTAGGAGGCATGGTGAATGGAAGTCGACTGAAAATCTATAGAGATGGTCGACCGTCTATGCATTAATCTGAGCTTCGCAAGACCGAATGTACCATAGTAGTGTATTATAGCAGGAAAAAGACAAAAAGAAATAAAAAGTGGAAAAATAGAAAAGAAAAACGAAGGAAAAACAAGAAAAAAAATTGAAATAAATTACAATGAGCGTAAGGGCGCAGAAAAGGTGAGTGTTGTGAAAATAAAAGAAATAGTGAAAAGATGGTTAGGTGCACACACATGAAACATGTGGAACAATAGCTTGATGATCATTAAAGGAATTAAAATGGAGAAAAAAATGGTTAAAGAGTGTTATTGACAAGTCATGAAGACAATGCATAACCATAAATGGAAACAACTACTATGGATTGTGACAGAATGGAAATACACAATACAAATACAATGAAAGATATGGTAATAAAGAAACATTAAATAAAGCATTCATCACATCACTAGTGGATGAGATAGTTAATTCAGGCGCAAAGGGACATGGACAACTGGCGAAGGGGCACAAAAGTTGTGAAGGGTCAACAAACATTGGTTATTGTCACTTAAAGTTGCACATGATTAAGAGAGAGCCAAGAAACTTATTGCAAAACTGAGAAAAACCCCAGAGCTGAAGTAGTTATCGTTGGTAACCGGTTTACAGAAATGGAACCACCAAAAGCAACAACACCCATACCAAAGAAAGCCCAAACAAGAGCATAAGTTGTAGAACCATAGGTTGAGGAGACTCTTGGAGCATCATTGTCAGAGCTTAGGTTTCCCCGAGATTACAATCCATCAAGGAAAGATTATGTCCCACCAGTGACATTGCAAAAGACTCTCTACAACAAATTGGTGATACCCGACATCCCAGACAGATTCATTGTGGATGAAGACATGTTAGGGACAGTGTTGAAGCTCAAATATGCGTACCATGATATTACAAACATGACGAAGTTCCTTGAACTTGCACTACACCACTACTTGGAACTGAGGAGAGATCCAACAATGAAACAAAGAATACCAATGCCAAAGGTATGGGCCAAAGGATTAGAGTGAGCAGGCATACTAAACATGTTCGACATTCCACATTTTGGTCGAAGCAATGAGGTGAATGCATGCGTCAAGTTTCTCTTAACTTGTGTGCATGGAGGTTATTTGTGGCTGGATAGAACAATATCTATAGATATAGACCTGATTGCAATGATCACAGGCTTACCAACATACAGACAAGATCCAAACTCCCTGTTTGCAAACAAGAAAACTGACAGGACTCTGTCATAGGCAATGAAGGAAAAATTTCATACAGTTAGAGATGTGTGTGGGTTATATGTGGAGAGAATATGCAACCCAATAGTAAGGATTTCAACATAGGAATTGGTATGCAAGTTACTGAGGAAATACAGAAAATACCAAGTTCTAGCGGGAGGGATAACCGCAACTGATAAATGTGTCGAAGGGGTCTCGATGAGATGGGCGCCTTACTTATTGAACCAATTACTCATCGATTTCTCAGAAGCACAATATAGAGGCATGTAATTCCATTATCCATGGATACTAATTATGATTGCGTTCACATCGTGGGAAGAGATGGAGGATGCACAGTTCTTGGGACTCAGAGGTAAGCCATGCTCAACAACTAAGTATCATAAATTTTGGTACACAAATAACATAAGAGGACATATTGACACTAACATGGTATTATTCCTATATGGATAAAGGATTCATAAGTGCATCAAGGATACACCATGCATTTCACCATAACTAATAGATGCATACACCTCGATTGCATGGTTTAGAGAAGTCCAACATCATATATATGTATAGGTAAAAAAGGACCTGAGAGAAGAATGGGTCTAGACAAAATAAAAGATCATGGAAGAAGATATCCACCTAGTCATGTAGGATTTGGATCCAAAGTGGAAGATTCCAGTGAATGGAACAGAGGCAAAGCACCTTGATAACGATGCAGAAGAATAGGGTGATTTATAAAGAAAAGAACAAGGTAGAGATGCAGAACATGTGCAGGAAATAGTCAGAGAGAAGAGGAAATACAAGGTAAAGGGGGCAACCCCATCTACGTGCAAGAACAAGAAATCTCACATAGTTCCATCCATTTATACTCTAACATATGATGACATTGACAAAATCGACTATCAAGTTAGGGATGTCACAGAAGAAGCAACTGAGCAAGCATCACATAAATAAGAATAATTGTACCAAAAGGTGCAGTCACATTTAAAAAAATTGTAGCATCTCTTGGAAGCATCAAGGATAATACTAGAGTGAAAATATAGCAAAGAACCATCAACAATCATGACCAGGGAGGCAGTGGAAAAAAACTCTTACTTTTCACAGATGGCAATAGGGCACATAGTTTTGAAGATATCACCAGATGTAATCGAATTCCCAACACCCGAGATGTAGGAGTAGGTACAATGATTAAGTCACCTGGACTTACTCGTTTCATGGATTCCCACATCCATACTACAAGGATTTCACATCGGTATTGCGCAAGAGATACAGTTTCATGTAGAGTCAACATCAAGCGAATTGGAGAAGGTAAGGCGGAGAAGATAGAGCTTCAACAAGAGTACATAACTACTTTGCAGAAGAAGAGCGTGGATGAGGAAAAGTCTAATAGGATATTGAAGGAGAGGATCGAGATTGCGGAAAAGGTAGAAAGGATATTGAAGGAGAAGGATGAGAATGAGCAGTAGGCAGAGTGAATATAACAAGCCATCCAAAAAATATTTAAGGATATTCCAGAAATGCCAATGGTGGTATAAGATACACTTGAAGAACATGTCTCAAACATCAGGGAAGTCATTAAAGGCTTCTGCACTAGGATCGAAGACTTGGAATCACACACCACACCATGAACACCATCAAAGGAAAAGGAATAAAGAGAAAGAACCATTATGACAGTAGTAGAAAGTATTAAGATACTGGAGGAGGAATGCACAAATCTATGTGAGGAAAGCACACAGATTTGGAAAAATATGATGGAGGATCTATAGATGAAGGTTATGGAAGATATATTAAGGGATGTGTAGGAAAAAGCACAGAAGGCTTCGGAGAACATAAGTACGCTACCACTAGCGGAGTGCATGACGAACATACTGGCACAAAGGCAGTGACACAATGAAATAGAAAAGATAAGGGACCAACAAAAGATTCTCCAACAACAATTAGTATTGTTGCAAGACAAAGAAATAAGGGTAATAGGGGAATTGGTAGTTGCACAAGGCAAGGTAAAGCAGGAAGCACACGATATCAAGGAGAAACTCATGACCTTGATTGCGCAGGTCATAAAGGAAATTTTAGAAAAAGAAGCAGAAGTCAAGAAAGAAGTCGCAACAACAAAGGAAACCTTCCAAAAGTTCATGGAAGCTTTAAGGGGTGTGACATAACTAGATTAAGTGGCTCGGGATGAGCCACATGTGAGTGTTGGGGGCCTATTGGACAGGCAACTCAAAGAATGAATAATGAGGGCACGCAAAAAAAGTAGTTAGGCATGCAAAAACAAATAGATGTGAAAAAGTAGGAAGGACAATAGTCGTGAATGTAAAGGCATCATCCAGGTGAAAAGATAGGAAAAACAGGTATGAAAAATGAGTTGTCATGAGTTTTAATCATGACTTGTCATAGGGTTTTGGGATAAGAAAACAAGGGTTTTATCCCTAAATTCTATGTATAAATATGTAATGGGTTGGGTAGAATAGGTTGCTAAAGGACAAAAGTTGTTGCTATTGAGAGAATAGACTGAGGATGAGAGAGATTCTATGTTTGAAGGTTTAGGGAGTGTTTTGTAAAGAGAGGCTTGCACTGTAGAGAAACTAGGAAAGATGGGGAAATACATCATGATGTATCTATTGTAAGCGCAGTGCACAAGCTTGAGATGATTGCACAAATAATAATAAAGAATCCATTCATTGTGGACGTAGCCCAAAGTTTGGGTGAACCACATTAAATTATGTCTTTGAATGTCTTTTCATGCGACTGTTCATGAATGTTTTGTTTATGCATAACTAGATCTAGATCTATGTAKTAGATTATTGATGCGTAGTAAAGATGAATGTTAGAGTGAATATTTATGTTGTAATCTATGTCACAATGATGTTTCATAATTGAAGTTTACTAATTAATCAAGGGAAAGAGATACATAATACTGCACATAGGGTAGATAAGTAAGAATGAACATGATTATAGCCTCCCATTCCCCCATCTCTGTAGAAATTTGGTTCCCACAGCCCCAATAGATGCCTCGGGTGAGACTTCACTTGCATGTAGGTGATGCCGAAAGGGCCAGTTTCTACAGGGTTTGTTGGTAGAATTAACTGAATCTAGGGTCTTACAATCGCACACCAACATGGATAAAGTTTGACTCCATTCTAGATGGGGGAAGGAGATGGTTTAGAATAATCCATGTAAAAATGGAAAATAAGGTCACAAGAATACTTAGACTAGGAAAGAAAAATTCCTTCCTTGGTTTTCAAAACTTAGAGGCCAAGGAAATATTAAAAATAGCCTAAGTATATCATTTTAAATTTATTTTTAAGGTTGGTTTTCACATGGGTTAAAAGTTTAGGGTCACTACCAATGAGGATAAGGTCAACAACATAAAGAACAAGAATTATGAGATGACTTCCTACTTTCTTGGTATAGACATTAGGGTCATAATGACATCTAGACATTAGGGTCATAATGACATCTAGAAAAGTTGGTTCCATGAATAAAGTTCCCCATTTGGCATACCAAGATTGAGGATCTTTCTTAAGACCATAAAGATATTTCTTAAGGTGACAAACAAGGATGGAATCATTTTGGACATATCCAAGAGGTTTTTCCATGTAGATTTCTTCTTGCAAATCCCCATGCAAGAAGGAATATTTAACATCCTTCTGATGGACCTCCCATTTAGTTGAGGCAGAAAGGGATAGAAAAAGGAGGATGGAATTCGTTTTGGCTTCAAGAGAAAAGGTTTCATTATAGTCAATTCCTTCAACTTGAGATAATCCTTTGGCTACTAACTGAGCCTCATGTCTTTCAAAACTTCCATCTGATGCATACTTATTTATATACACACATTTACATCTAACAAGTTCTCTTTCTTTTGGAGGAGGTACAAGATCCCAAGTATTGTTTTCCATTAAAGAGCGATACTCTCCATTCATTGTTGTGTCCCAATCTTGATGACCAGAAGATTTTGCAAATCTCTGTATATCATGAGTCTCTTCAACTTGATCCAAAAGGGAGGAGGATCATTTGAATTGTGAATGTGTCCGACATTGATCTCTAGAATCACTGATGACATCACCAGTTTCTTCTCGTGTTGATCATACCCATATGAGAAGTGGTGGTACTACTGTAGGTTCATGTCCAATGGACTCATCTAGAGGAAGGTGAGCAAGGATAGGTCTATTTTCATCCTCATTGTCATCATCTAAAAAACAAACCAGAATATGAATAAAATATGGCATAAACATCGAAGATGGATTTCATCTTGCAGGTCAAATATGGCACAAACACTGAATTAGACTAGCATTTTGAGAGATTTTCATCAAATTTAACATCTCTTCTAATAATAATTTCCTTGGAATGAGGTTGAATAATTCAATAGCATTTGACATCTTCAAAATATCCAACAAAAATGCACTTCTCACTTTCAGGTTGCAATGCTTTCTTTTTCTTATCAAGAATGTGAGCCCATGCTATACTACCAAATACATGGAAGTGGCTTACATGTAGATTAATTTTAGTCCATGCCACTTATAGTGTCATGTTTTTTAAATCCTTTGTGGGAGTGTGATTTACTATGTAATTTGAACAGTTGTTGGCTTCCACCCAATAATAAATACATAATATTTTAGATTGAATCATACAATTAGCCATTTCCTTTAATGTTCAATTCTTTCTCTCAGCAACACCATTTTGTTATGGTGTATATGAAACAATATGTTGCATTTGAATTCCCTATGCAGTGGAATAACTTGTAAATTTGTTGTTCACATATTCACCTCCATTAATTGTTCTTAAACGTTGAAGTTGATGTATAGATTTTTTTCTACAAGGGACTTGTAGACCAAAAACTTGTCAAAAAATTCAGTCTTTGGATTTAATAATTAAAACCAAGTACATCTGGAGAATTCATCAATAAAAGTTAAGAAGTACTTGCACCTAGATATAGAATGAGAAAAAAGCAGACCACACAAACCATTGTGAACAAGTTGCAAATGGGCCAAGGAGTGCCAAGAGGCATGTTTGTCAAAACTATCATGGTGATGTTTTCCGAGAACACAACCGACACAAAAACCATCTCTACAAGAAACAAGAGGAAGAACATGTAAGTTTTAAACCTGCGAATTAAAGCAATGCATATAGATTCTTAAGAAAAACAAAAATTAATCAATGGCTTGTTCACATAGTACACAGAGATTTATACCGGAAACCCTCAACCAGGGAAAACCTTTCTTATATTCATTATATCGAATTTCACCATTCACCATACAATATATACAATGTTTTTAGGTATTTCGTAGATACCAAAACCCTAATCCCTTAATCTAGGATTAATTTAGAAAACCACTAAAAATAGCAAAAACCGCCCAAAAAATATTTTGGGGCGCTACCCCGGGCTACCGCCCATTGCCGAACACTGCGTGTAACCAGGGGGGGGAATACCTAGCCCCCCCAAGACCCCCTAGGAAGCGCCTGCAACACACGACACAAAGAGCACTACTAGAGGGATCGTCAAACGTAGTTGTCGAACCTGACGCACCCACACACACACATGCAAAGAATATAACATATACCCAACATTCTCCCACTTGTTGTTTTCTTTGCATCCAGGGGTCCATAGGGCTATATATTCAACAATCCAGGGAAGCAATGCCCATTGTTACTCTACACCAGGAGAACTTTTCGGTGCTCACAGACTGTCAATAAATCTACAACATTCTTCAAAGTGTCAACCTTTTCCAGCAACACCTTCTTTTCCTCAACCATGTCTCTCACAAAGTGATATTGAACATCAATATTCTTTGTATTCGAATGATAAGCTGGGATATTTTCCAGGATGATTGAACTCTAACTGTCACAATTTAATCTTATTTCTTTTTGTACCAACCCAATACCTGAACACAATCTCTGTAATCATACTGCTTCCTTGCTCGCATGAGTGACTGCCATGTATTCAACTTCTGTAGTTGAGAGTGCTACTACATATTGTCTTTTTCTCATCCAACTGATTTCTCCTCCAAATAGGATAAACACATACCCACTTGTATATCCTCTACGATCCAGATCTCCATCCTAGTCTGCATCAACAAATCCATGTATGTCCACCACTTTGTCCAAATCTAGTCTTCCTTGGTAGCACAATCCATAATTGGTAGTGCCACACAAATACCTGAAGACCCTCTTTACTACTGTCCAATGCTCCTTCCCTGGTTTTGACATATACCTGCTCAAAAATACCACTTCATGTGCAATGTTCGGTCTAGTACATACCATTTCATACATCAAACTGCCAACTGCACTGGCATACGGAACATGGGACATGTCCTCTTCTTATTCCTGTGTCTTGGGACACTGATCTGCAGATAAATTTACATCTATAGGAATAGGAACCTTGATTGGTTTACTTCCATGCATATAAACCTCTAC
>JASDQU010508167.1:41266-54994 GCA_032191745.1 Picea mariana
GATCTATCAAGACCAAGCCAAACCCTCAACAGCAAAGGCATCCCTCTGAAGCCAAAAATGAGCTCTGATACCACATGTAATTTTTAAACCTACGAATTAAAGCAATGCATATAGATTCTTAAGAAAAACATAAATTAATCAATGGCTCATTCACATAGTACACAAATATTTATACCCGAAACCCTCAACCAGGGAAAACCTTTCTTATATTCATTATATCGAATTTCACCATTCACCATACAATATATACAATGTTTTTAGGTATTCCGTAGATACCAAAACCCTAATCCCTTAATCCGGGATTAATTTAGAAAACTGCTAAAAATAGCAAAAACCACCCAAAAAATATTTCGAGGCGTTGCCCCGGCTACCGCCCATTTCTGAATGCTACATGTAAATAGGGGGGGGCATACCTGGCCCCCCTGGGACCCCCTAGTAAGTGACTGACGCACACGACACAAAGAGCACTACTAGAGGGATGATCAGACACAGTTGTCGAACCTGACGCACCCACACACACACATGCAAAGAATATAACATATACCCAATAGAACAATCACAATATGTTGATTACATTGTTGCAATGAGTGATAGTTTATACGACCAAACCACTCATGCCAAAGTTTTCTCAAGTCATCGCTATGAGTAACAAAAATTGATGAAAAATATGATGGCCCAAATTTGTCAAATTTGTATAACCTGACAATATAATCAACAATTCCATTTTCTAGGACATGCTTAGGATCTTTTAAATCCTTGATTACAACTTGGCGAGGTGAAAACTCTACAATTTTACCTTCACCTAAATGAGTGATTTGATACACTGATAGAAAGTTTCAAGAAATACTTGGAACAAATAATACATCATTAAAATGACCACTATCTTCTTGAATTGTTCTAGACCCCACAACACTAAGAGATCCATCATCACCAACAAATATTTTTTTGGTGCTACATTCATTAAGAGAAGAAAAATGTCTTTATCCTTATCCAAATTATAGGATGCTATAGAATCTATAATCGACTCATCAGAAGAAGAAGAAGTAAAAGTTGTATTAAAGAAGAAACCAGAAATTGAAAGCGCATGTCCATGAGAAGAAGAAGAAGAATCAAGATTTGTGTTGTGATTCTTCATCCTTGCTTCTAATGTTTTTATCTTTTTAAAACATTTAAACTCCACATGACCATATCTCCCACAAAAGTTGCAATGCCTATCAATATTCTTACTTTTGGAATTTTCTCCTTTGTCACCTTTAGGAGTAGAAGCTAGTTAAGAGGGTTTGGAACCATATTTCTCTTATTGTTGCAAGAATGTTGTTTCTTGGGATGCTTAGATTTATCTTTCTATTGGGACATTCAGGCTTTGTTAGATGTGCTTGTAGTGTTTATCACTCCAAGATACAAAATATTATCTTTCTCTCTAATCAGAGAATCACCAAAAGACTCAAGAGTGGGTTCTTTATCAGCACTCCCTAGATCTTCTCTAGTGGCATAAAAGGCAGATACAAAAATAGAATATACACTACCAATATTATAAAGAATAGCATATATGCATTTTTCATCCTCCAGATCTATTTTATAGCCTTTACATAAAATTGTAAGTGCTTTGAACTTAGATAAATAATATTCAATGCAAGGAAAATCATTGGGACTTAAATTAAATTCATTTATTATTTTCAATCTAGTGATATCAAATCAGATTGTGTTTACCAAACACAGCTTCAAGCTTAGCCCAAGCTCCATCTGGGTCATCAATTCCTTGAAGGTGAAACCTTAAATTAGGAGAGAAAAACATTTTGATTAGTCCACATGTTTTTTCATTCTTAAAATCCCATTTGGCTTTCTTTTCAGTATCAGTGGGAGCATGTTCTTTTTTCAAGGAAATACAATGCAGTCCTTTACTTCTTAGTACATCATCCATATCGGATTTCCATGAGAAGTAGTTCGTAATGGTAAGAAACATATCACCTGGAGTATCCATATTAAAATATGCAGATAATATGGATTTAAAATATGAAATCAACTGTCTGTATGGAACGCTATCAAAAAAATAGGTTGTTTAAAAAAATGGCACTAAAAATGGACTTCGGATGTGAAAGTTATCCACTTTTTTATAAAGGGATAAACGATGACCAAAGCACCACGTGGCAGGTAGAAGTTGACCCATGTGGTGATGGATGTACAAAAAATTTCCTTCCTTCTGTAACTTTGCCTCTAAGCTCACTTTTACAAATAAGTTACTTATGAAGTGACACACTTCTTCTATAGAAGTGAAAATCACTTTTACAATGAAGTTACTTTATAAATTAAAGTTGTTCCATGCAAAAAAAAGTAACTAGAAAGGAATATTAAAGATAATTTATAGTGATTCACTTTTATAATTTAAGTTAAATGCACTTTACAAAGAATGCATGAACTTTTTCAAAAATTAACTTAAAAAGAGATTTTAACTCAAGACCTCTTATTACATAAACCAACTTTCAATCAAGTGAGCTAGTAAAAAACAAATAACAATCGTAAAGGAGGAGGCATATGTGAGTGTTGTTGTTGTTGTTGTTGTTTTCTTGAAGTGTGTGCTTACCCAAAAAACCTTCCTTTCTGTGTGTTCATACAAAAATAACCGAAATTTTGGGGAAAAAAATTGAATTTCAACAACAATGAGGTTGGTTATCGGTTAGCTTGGTTGGAAAATGTAAGCTTTCTCTCTGTTTATGATTTGCTAGGATCACATACAATGAAAATAAAAGAGAACATGTAGAAAAGTAAACACTTTCTACTCTATATATGATTTTCTGAGATTGCATAGAGCACACAACAAAGAGCATACACTGATCGAAAAGAGTACCAACTCGAAAATAAAAATAGAAAAATAAAATATTAACTCAGTGAAAAAAATGAAAAAGGGCTTATTCAAGATTTATATAACCTATGGATATGACTAAAATGGTCGTATATTGGGCAAATGAAAACCTTTTCTAGTGAAATGAAAATAATTTATAACTTAAAGAGTTCTTCATACATAATGGAATAGTCCTCTCTAGCTAGGAATGCATGGAAATAGTAGAAACCATAAATGTGGCAACACGGCTTCAATATCTTGATCTACAACAAGAGTAGGCCTTCAAACAAGATCTGATACCATGTTCAAAAAAATGGGATATTCCAACATAGGATGAACATATTCAATAACCACTCACACAACCAGATAAAAAATAAACACATCGATGTTTTTATGTGGTTGAAACCCTTGAAGACAGAAACAATCCATGACCCCAACCAACATGGTCACTTGAGGAAATATATTAATTAAAAATAAAAATGTTTTACAAGAGAGTTTCTCACAATTGTTCATCAACAAATGACCCTCCATTGACTTTAAATAGAGATCATGGACCAATAGGATATTAAGTCACATATTAAAGTAGTTGTTAATATTGAGGAGAATATGAGTCTTCGAATCACTCTATGTCTAGAACATATCATGATAGTTGAATTACATAACTACAAATGCATACTAATGCATACTAAAGTAACACATTTTTACCTAAAGACACATTAGACCAAATTGATCTTAACTAACTCCTAAGTGTCTAAATATCCTAAAAAAATGAATTAGAAATGTGGTGAATGCATGTATTGGTGCATTGTCATGGGAAGATAATAGAGTAAACCAACAATACACTAAACCCAATGATCCAATCCAATCAACATCAATTATGTATGTGCATATAATTTTTGAAATTAATGATTCTCATTAAAAGATAAATGAACTTGGGCGAATCAAATAAAATGGTCCCGACTTGGATAAATGGGCACTTTGGTCAAGAATCCATTGCGAGGCATCTGGACAGGTGTCTTGTGTCCAAAGGTTTATTGGTTGAGGTTGGATTATTCCGGTCCTGGGTTGAGTACCCTTTATATCAGATCATGCCCTTGTACTACTCCAGCTGGAAATTACACCTATTTACAAGCCTTACCCATTTAAATTAAATGGCCATTGGCTGCATGATGATGATTATGTGGCTTTGGTTCATAAAATTTGGAAGGATCCTTGTTTCCTGTCAGAAGGTGATAGGAAGATCAGAATAGTGTGGGAATTAAAGGAATTAAAAATCCAAACTAAACTCTAGTATAAAGAAGTTTGCACAAGGAACAAGGCTCAACTGGAGATCCTAGAAGCTGATATAAAGGATACATTTGTGAATCTAGTTGGGGATTCTACAAATCAGGGGGGCGGAATTACATCTACAGATGCTGGAAAGTAAAAGAAACAAACTATTACGTGATGATGAAGAGACTTGGAGACTCCGCAGTAGGGAAATCTAGATAAAAAGTGGAGACAATAATACAAAGTATTTTCATAATGTCACAAGCCACAATAGGAATCAAAAACATGTATGGGAAATCATTGATGGAAATGGCTTCACTCTTACCGACCAGGGAGCGATAAAGGTTGAAGCGGTATCATATTACAAAAAGTTTTATAAGGCCCTGTTTATTGTTAATACCAATGAACAAGTCAAGGTAACTAGTCTCTTTCCCAAGATGGTTAGTGATGAGGAGACTGACCCTCTTTACAATCCAATGACTTTGGAGGAACTAAATTTTGTTTTATTTCAATTTAAAAAAGAGAAGATTCCGGGGCCAGACGACTGGATGTTTGAATTCTTCATTTTCTTTTTTTGACTTAGTTGAGGATGATCTCCTTGAGATGGTGGAGGATTTGAGACAGAAAGGTACCATTATTGGGAGTCTAAACTCAACCTTTTTTACTCTTATACCGAAGGAAAAAAAAACATGTTACTTTCAATGATTTTCATCTGATTTCCTTGTGTAATATTTGTTATAAAGTGATATCCAAAATAATTGCAAATCGGATTAAGCCAGTCCTATTAAAATCACTCTCTGCTGAACAATTGGGGTTCCTAAAGGGTAGGCATATTCAATATGGAATATTTATTTCTCATGAGAGTCTTCATAGAAATAAGAAAAATAATATAAAGTCATTGGTATTGAAATTGGACTTGAGGAAAGCTTACGACTGTATTGACTAGGATCACTTAAGATTGACATTAATAACAGTGGGTTTCAGTATCCAGATGACTAATTGGATCATGGTTTTTGTTACATCTTCATCCTTTGTTGTGTTATTCAATGGCGAGGTGAAAAATTTCTTCAAAAGTGGTAGGGGTTTGCACCAAGGTTCCCCATTATCACCATTACTGTTCATCCTAGTTATGGAAGGGCTCGGTCTTTTAATGAAAGGTAGCATTCTCGAGGGAACTCTAACAGGTATAAAGGTTTCTAGGCTGATTAATATTCTTCACTTATTGTTTGTGGATGACATCCTTATTATGACTAAGGCGACATTAAAAGAATGGATGGAGGTCATCAACATTCTTCAGTTATTTTGTAATGCTTCGAGCTTATTGATAAACCACTCTAAAACTATTGTTCATTACGAAGGTCTAACTAATGCAGAAATGACTCCTTTAAAGGAGATTCTTTCTTATTCTTTTATCTAGCTTTCAATTGGGTTCAAATATATGGGCTATTACTTAAAGACTGGGGCATGTAAGAATGAAGATTGGAATTGGTTAGTGACAAAAATGGAAAAGAAGATTGGACTGTGGTGCAACAAGTGGCTATCATTGGGTGTTCGATTTGTCTTAGTTAAAGATGTTTTGGAGAGCCAGCATGTATACTGGATGTCCTTGGAGACCATTCCATGCTCAATTTTAAATAAGATTTGAAAATTGATGTTCAATTTTCTCTGGAGCGGTAATAAGACTACACAACAGTTTCACTTATGTAGATGGGACATTCTTTCTAGACCAAAGAAATTTGGAGGATGGGGACTCCAGAACCTTCCTCTTTTTAATACGACATTATTGGTTAATACTCTTTGGAGAGTATTGACTTATGACGACATTTGGTATAAATTTTTAATGGATAAATATTTATATAATACTACTGTGGTCAATTGGTACATGCAGGCCTCCCACAAACAACACTCTGCGTCTAGAATTTGGAATAGCCTCACTAGTACAGTACATGTGATCCTCCACTAGCAGTGTTGGTGTCCATGATCATGACACTTAATTTCCGTTGGCAAGGATCAGATTCTTGGCATGGGCGACAGAACGATCCTTTCGGACACGCTGATTACACAATTCAAAGAAAAGAGGATTATTGTTCTGGCACAAGAGACAATATCCCATAATGTTGGTTCTAATTCATAGGCTTGGTTAAGCAGTGACGAGATCAGATTAGTGGGAGTTTTAGCATTAGAGTGGGAGCTATATCGAAGAGCGCTTATAGGCACTGGCGTATCTATCCAGGATACAAACAACACTCTTGTATGGACTGGGGGGACTCTTTCGGGAACATTTCTGTCAAAAACATTTATTGTGCTCTTATATCAACTATGAACTACCCAATCAGGAGTGGTTGGAAGGTAAATATTTGGAAATGGAACATACAGTTAAAGATAAAATTGTTTATTTGGATGGTAGTCGAAAAAAAGGTACTGACTTGGGACGCTCTCCAAAAAAAAGGTTGGGAGGGACTTGGGGTTTACTATCTCTGCAAACACAATTCTGAAGATATTGACCACTTACTCATTCACTGTACATTCACAAAGTCAGTTTGGGCCAGACTAACATTAATCCTTAAGATAAAAAGAACTTGGGATGGAGCCTCCATATATGATTGTTTTACCATTTGGAGCAAGGATAAATCAGTTTCCAAAAGTATGGTTTCTCTCACCTGTTGGTACATCTTTATTGAGAGAAACAAAGTTATTTTAGAGGAGAGGTCACATTCAATTTTTGCAGTGGTATACAAGATACTTGGGTCTCACACTTGGCTTCCCCAATCCCATAAACTTGCATCCATTAGAGTGTGCACAATCACACAACAAGAAGGATATTCTATTTCTTGCTTTAATGGTGCAACTATTTCAGGTTGCAAGTGTTGCAGAGTGGATGGAATCATCAAATTACCAGGTTCGACTGTTTATAAAGGGTACATCAACTGTGGAGAAGGCACCAACACAAAGATAGAGCTTATGGGAGTTTGGGCTACACTTACTCTTGCCATTATGTGGTCTATCCACAAAATCTAGATTCTGGGGGATTCCAAGGTAATTATAGTTTGGTTAAATCAAAAGAGTAATCTTCAAGCGATTTACATTCAAGGATGGACGCATAAAACCATGGATCTGACCACTTTCTTTCAAGGTATTAGCTTTCATCATATTTACAGGGATTTCAATAAGGAGGCAATATTATTATGATCTAAATAAGCTTTGTTGGAACCAGAAGGCAGATTATCCTTTTACCAATGGGTAGGTGGGGATGGAGGACCATTTACTCATTTAAACATCTTTGAATTATCTTTAGGATGAATTACATTAGGTTTATATTTCCGCTGGTAGTGGACTTTATATTATGTTTTGTAATTTTGAAGTGTTAAACATTTTCGTCTTGTTTATTTCCTTTTGGCTATTTGAGGATTATTAGTTCACATTATGGATAGATGTGGGTGCTTTTTTTTATCGATATGTACATAATGATCCAAATCTATAAGGATCCTTGATGTTGTAAAAAAATATATACTTTAATATAATTTTGAGAGAATTTTCTATTGGAAAAAAAGGCTAGAACACTTAATAGAAACAAATTAACATATTAAACTAATATTTGGAGATGTTTTTTTCTCGTACATTCCAATTATTATGTGTCTTCATAGGTTATGCGATGTGAGTATTTATCATGATATGATTTTTTCATGATAATTATGATGTTATGTTTCTTATGATTATGTCATGCAATTCTCTATTCTCGTGATGGAGTGAGGTAATTATCACGTGGTTTTGTGATATTCACAATGCTATGATGATGTTATGTTATCATGATGTCATGTGGTATTTATTATCTGTTTTTTTATTTTTATGATGATATGATGATGTTATTATTGTTGATTAAGGTTGGTTGTCATTGATGTCAACCCTTGAAGAAAGTCCGGTAGCAAAAAGGTTTGGGTAATGGACCCAAGTTTGTTTGATGTAAATATGACTCATTATTGTCTTTCCATGGTTGATAAGAAGTACAAATGGATGAACTCCAAAGTATGGTTAGAGAACCCATGCTTAATTGTGTAATAATGAGATGAAGGTCAATGAATTTGTCAGTGAAACTATCCTAGATGTATAGTTCTTTTCATGCCATTTCCGATGGTATGTGGAACTTCACAAACTCCTCACGGTTAGAGAGTTATGGCCATATGAAGTTGGAGAACCCACATGAGTCATATAGAAACCCCTAAAAGTCAAAGTGTTTGCAAAAGTAATTATTTTAAATGGAGAACTCCCTAAAATAAGGAAAGTGTAATGCTACATGAAAGTATAAATAAGAGGCAAGGCTCTCTCATTAAATCACACTTGAACACATTGAATATATTTTGTTGTGTGAGGCTTATTGCAAGTACTCATTGATACATCTGAAGTTGCGAAAGTCTAAGGTAGTACGAAGGGTTGATGTTGAAATTCTCGGAATTACAATGAATACTAAAAAACCCTAATTTATGAGGCATACCCGGGCTGACTATGTATAGGGTGTATACATATTGAGGCGTACACGGGATGAATGTGTATAGGGTGTGTACATATTGGTAAAGCCATGAAACTTGAGAAGATGAAGATGCAGAGGTTCTAAATTTTGAGATCAAGCTCCCTAGAAGGTCTACATTGCTCAGATACATCATATCTATCCTTTAACTCAAAAGGTATGTCTTATTTCTATGAATAGTTGGATTTTGATGTATGCATGAGAAATGGTTATGGAGATTTGAGGATTCTCCCTAGAGAGAGTAGTGGCTACATGGGATCTTTTGCATAAGTCAAATCTACAAAAATACAGTGCTGGTATATTTATCATTGATACTTCTTGTTGAGGCACATCTTGTATTTCTTGGCATATGGCTAAGGGTTTATGTGGTACATGGTTGAGAGCTTGTATTTTTGAAGTGGTTGATGTATTGAGAGGCTAAATATCAGAAAGGGTTTGATGACTAATATCATGTGAGGGTTATTATACTTGTTCATGATTACACACACCTATATGACACATGACTAGAGAGAGATATATATGCTTTGGGTAAAGGTTATGTATGAGGATGCATACGCAGGGTACAATTACAGTCTGGATACAATGACATGTTACAGATCTATGTGAAAGAATTTACAAAGGGTTAGAAGCTTTCAAGAGAAAGGAAACCCTAGTTTTCATAAGGCATACGCAGGTTGCATAACAGTTTGTTCGCGTACATACATGGGCTGCATAACAGATAGCATGTGTACATATGCATGTTGAAGCACTACAGGTTGCGTACCTATTATATTTTTGTTGATACATGTTCAGTTCTAGTATATATTGATTACAGGGCAGTTGTACAGGTTGGATGCAGGTCAGTGGTATAGATTGATATAGTTGTATAGTGGCATATCTCATAGTGATAGTGTGACATTTGTTCCATCATTCTACTTCTACTTCAGGGCGGTTGGACAGGGCAAGGACAGGTGGTTGTAGCCGGAGAATATAGGGGGTTGTAGCCTCTTTTTGGTTGTAGCCAGAGAATTGGGGAGTTGGAACTTACCTCAGGTTGTAGCTTGAGAAACTAGGGGGTTGGAGCCTCCTTCTAGTTGCAGCTAGAAAATGAAGGAAGTTGGTGTTTCTAATGAATGTAATTCATCAAGACGTATAAGAAAAAACATTATGTGGTTTTCTCCCACTTTGGGTTTCCACGTAAACATTGGTGTACTGTGTATGTGTGTGATTGCTCATTTTCTCATTGCTTATTTACTCTGTAACTATTGGATGATAATGCTGCATTGATATAACACTTGTATTTTCATGAAAAAAGTTAAAATTTCTCTATTATTGATTCACCCCCCCTCTCAGTAATCCAACAATTGAAATAAGACCAGGTTCCTTCAGAAATCAGTTTAACCACTAAAAGGTAGATCATGGAGAGCAACAACTTGTATAAAAATGGAATACCACAGTTTAATGGACAAAAGTATGCATTTTGGACCGTAAGGATGAAAACATATATACAAGCACAGGGATTTGAAATTTGGCAATCAATTGTAGATGGATATACAGTACCAACAGTTCCGCCAACAAGTGACAAAGCAATGAAACTCGGTCAAAATAATTCCAAAGCCACAAATGCACTTCTGAATGGTCTTAGTGAAACGATAGTCACCAAAGTTGCACATTGTAAATCCACTAAAGATATTTGGGAAAAACTTCAAAATATTTATGAAGGAGATTCAAAAGTCAAAGAAATAAAGCTTCAAATTTACAGAGGTCAGTTCAAACAACTTAAGATGAAGGAAGATGAGAATATTGCAGCTTATTTTTTACGAGTTGATGAAACAATAAATGAAATCATGGGATTGGGAGAAGAAATCAAAGAATCTGTAATTGTTAAAAAAGTACTAAGATCTTTTCCTATGAGATTTGACCCTAAGATATTGGCATTAGAAGAAAGATCAGATCTAAACTCAATAAGAATTGACTAATTACATGGAATCTTCACAGCATATGAAATGAGAACTGAATAGGAAAATCTAGATATAAAGAAGCATCCAAAAAGTCAAAGCAAAAGGGAAAGCAAAAAGAAGAACATAGCAACAACAGTGACGTCTCGGAAAATGATGAAGAAGTGGCCAACTTTGTCAAAATACTGAACAAGGGAACCGATGGTAGGTATAGAGGTAAGCTTCTTTTAATTTGTTTTAATTGTGATGGTATTGGTCATTTTTATAAAAAATGTCCTCATAATAAAAAGAGAAATGATGAAGGTTACTCAAAAGGCAAACAAACATATAAAAGCAAAAGAACCACAAAGAAAGTTTTCAAGAAAATCTTAGGCACCAAAGAAGGCAACTCATCATCAGATGAAGATGAAGTCAGTGATAGTGAGATAGGAAGAGTTTTATTCACGGTAGTATAAGAATCTGATAAAGAAGACTTCGAAGAAGAATATGAAGAAGCCAAAGAAGAATATGAATAAGTCGAAGAAGAAATTGAATAGACATAAGTTGACTACCGAGAGGAATTAATGTGTGCCATAGAAGTTATCAAAAGAGAAAAGAAGAAATACAAGAAACTACAAGAGGAACTAGACAAGAAAGAAGACACTCAAGAACTAGAAGAAATGATCACAAATTTGAAGGTTCAAATAGAAGAAGACAAAAGAATTGAAGAATCACTCAAAGAACAACTAGAAGAAAAAGAAAAGATCATTGGAAATTTGGAAGCAGAGATTGTCACATTAAGAAAATATTTTCAAAATAAAAATATGCAAAACAACTCAAAATTTTTGGATGACATTATCAACAGTAAAAAATCTCATCGTGACAAGTCTGGACTTGGATACAATCAAACAAAAAAAGGATCCAGTTCCAAAACAACAGAGCGAGAAACATATCCAAAAATCTATGCAGAAACAATCAAGGGAGATAGGAAGATATACAAGGAAGATTATAGGGACACTCCTCCACTGAGAAGATTCATATTTCAGAATCAATAACTGACAGATAGGTCTCAGGAAGAAGAAGAATTAATAAGAGTACCTCCTTTCAGAATATCTTCAACTCCCAGGTATCAAACCATATTTTTTGGTTTATGTTATGCATGTAATAATTTTGTACATAAAGTTGTGAATTGCATAGCTAACAACAGGAACATAAACAACTTTGAAAGTCATACACAAAAGGGTTATCCAAGAAGGCCTAATGAAACATAGAGAAGAAGTTACAAATGGTTTGAATCTTTGAGCACCGAAGTGGAATGTTACAAATGTAACAACTTTGGACACATGGCTAAAGATTGCATAATGACAGTCCCTCCTAGAGAACCACAACAAAATAACAACAGTCATAGACAAGGACCTCAGAAAAGGACATGGATAAGAAAGCAACATTAATATAGCAATGAAGAATGCACACTCTCTCTACAAGCTAAGAAGAATAAACATGGTTGATATGTTAACAGTGGCTATTCAACACACATGAAAGGTGATAGAGAAAGGTTTCTTACATTGAGAAAGGAAATATCTGGATCAGTCTCCTTTGGAAATGAGGATTCAACTAAAATCATTGGAAAAGGCACAATCAAAATTGGGAACAAGAATACCAAGGCATAAAATGTTATACTAGTATAATATATGAAACATAATCTTCTAAGTGTGAGTCAAATGTGTGACCAAGGTCATAAAGTTACTTTTGATTCACAAAAGTGCGAGATAAGAAAAGAAGGTTCAGGAAAATTGATTGATATAGCTGCGATAACTTCAAGCAACATATATGTGTTAAGTGAAATTGGAAATGAAAAGTGTTGTATAGGAAAGGAAGATGAAATTTGGCTATGGCATAGAAGAATGGATCACATACATTTTGATAACCTTTTCAAAGTCAACAAAAGAGAAGCAATTAAAGAAATGCCCCAGATCATGAAACCAACCAACACTTTATGAAAGCATTGTCAACAAGGAAAGCAAATAAAGACTAGGTTCAAATCAAAGGAATATTCAACAACAAGACCACTGGAAATTTTGCATACTGATCTAGTTGGAAAAACTACAACAAAGGGTTTAAAAGGTGAGAAATACTTTATGTTATTAGTTGATGATTATACAAGGATGACTGTAGTTTTCTTTCTCAAGAATAAGTCAGAAGCTTTTGAAAACTTCAAGATATACAAGGAAATGGTTGAAAATGAAATGGATTAAAAAATCAAATGCTTGAGATCTGATAATGGAGGAGAGTTCACTTTGAAGGAATTTATGGACTACTGTAGCAGTCATGGAATAAAAAGGAAATTCCCCGTTGCTAGGACACCTCAACATAATGGAGTTGTTGAAAGAAAGAACAAGACAATACAGGAAATGGCTCAAACAATGCTAATGGATTCCAAATTGATAAATATATTTTGGACATAGGCAATGCATACAACAATTCACATTCAAAATAGAGTAATGCTCATAAAAAACACCGATGAAAACCCTACAAGCTATGAAAAGGTAGACCAACAAATGTGAAACACTTCATAGTTTTTGGAAGAAAATGCTACATCAAAAGAGAGAATGGTAGAATGGAAAAGTTTGACTCTCGTCTGGACAAAGGAGTACTTGTTGGTTACTCAAGTACAAGGAAAGAATACAAGTGTTACAACCTAATATTGAACAAAGTTGTGGAAAGCATCAACGTAACAATTGATGAAACAGGTAGACCACAATTAAAGGAAGAAGAAAATGAATTAATGGAACAACTTTACAAAGAAGAAGCAGAAGATGAAAAAGAAGTAGAAGAGGAATATGAAGAGAATATGACAAAAGAAGAAGAGCATGTTCAACAAGTGCCTCCAAAGACACCTAGCAGATGAGTACAGAAGAATCATCCTTCAGATCAGATTATCAGAAACACCGATGTAGGAGTTGAGACTAGAAGAAGAATCCGTTCACCAAAACAAACGCACCTAGCACTCTCATCTACAATTTAACCAAACTGTTTTGAAGAGGCCAACAAGGATGAATTTTGGAATAAGGCCATGGATGAAGAATTGGATCAAACAGAGAAAAATGACACTTGGGAATTGGTTCCAAGACCAAAGGATAAGAATGTGATCGGCACAAAGTGGGTATACAAGAATAAGTTGA
>JASDQU010508168.1:12861-26332 GCA_032191745.1 Picea mariana
TTTACAGTCTCTGTACATTTCTTTCATTAATATAAATCGTGTATTACTGTATATCTGTGTTTATGGTTGCATCTCTGATATATTTTTGTTATATTATTGAATATTTGCGATATCTCTGTGCATTTCTTTATTATATCTCCACTCTCATTTCGTGCCGAAAATAATCCGGATCACTCATACCCGTTGTAAGCGAACCGTTGTCGAGTTACCTACTTATCTCGTTTCACCATGCACCGAGAACACTTTTTCTAATTGAGAATTCAAGCCCACAGACTAAGCCAAGTTTATACAGTGATCATTGTGCTCTCACTCTCTATCTCGTTACCGTGTCTAAGTTGCTCCCCGAACCCGCAAATTGTTCACCCCTAGTGCGTATGTCGGAAGCATTGAGCGCTGCAGAGAAAGATGCCGAGGAATTTTTGATCAACTTGATGACTGAGAAAGCCATGTCGATGTCTGAAGGTATCCAGGCTTCATCCACAAGAACAGTGCAAGCGTCCTCATCCACTGCTCACGGAGCTGGACTGTCCCGTGAAAGGCTAACTAAACACAAGGATGATTTAGCGAATGCTAAGCTGATTCCGAGCATTCTACCTGCCTATCTACCACCTCTAAGCGGCGCGATAAACCGAGACAGTGTGTCCAGAGGCTTTGAATATGAATTGGTCACTGCGTACCTCCCGAAGGGGATACGCGTAGTGCACGCAGACCAATATAAGATCACAGTGTTGAAGTTTAGCAACTTCAACCTCGACGACAGGAAGGTGTACAACATACTCGCCCCACACAAGTACCTGACAAGAACCAAGGGAAATAACTCGAAGATCATACCCCAGTCATGGACCCATAACCTCGCGCAGTCCACCCTCCTCAACGTTATGAAGATCCCACACTTCGGAAGGCACCAAGAAGTGAACACATGCGTCAAGTTATTGTTGTCTTGCTACCATGGAGGATATTTATGGTTGAATTGTCATATCACAATGGATCCGACGTTGATTAATCGGATCACAGGGCTGAGCATGCAAGGCCCTAATCCATAGGATTTCTACCCTGGAAAAACCATGGATCGTGCTCTTGCGCAAAAGATTAAAGACACCTACGGGGATGTCGAGAAGGGAACGCGAGGCTACAAGGTAGCCTCTATCCAGAGTGGCGCAATGCGCCTAGCCTGTCAATTGATCGCAGGGAAGTTAGTTCACAAGAACTGACCCACCAAAGTGACTGAATTTGTAGTCGACCTCGCAGGGAAGTGCGTGGAGGGCCTACAAATGAATTGGGCGAAGTGCCTCGTAAACCAGCTGGAATTGGATTGTAGGGAAGCACAAGATCAAGGATAAGAGTTCCACTTCAGCTGGCTTCTCATCTTGATCGCTTTTATTGGATGGGAGATGCCGGAAGGTGCGACCTTCCCGCACATCGAGCCATTTGAACCTCTGGCCGTAAAGTTTAGTACACTATGGTACTCGAATGAGATGAACAAGAAGTGGCAATCAAATGTCGTCTTCCATACTTATTACAACCAGTTGAAGGTAGCCATCTAGTTTGTGCCTCGTATAACCCCGAACACTCTCCATAGGTTTAGGCCCTTGATGAAATTCAATGCGGACCACCATTTCATCTATATCACAGCGCGCGCTGATGAGTATAAACAACAACTGCAGTCGTACTACAAGTTGACGGAGGATGACTTGGAAGAGATTACCAAGGAATGGTCGGCGGAATTCCTTGTTCCAGTGGACCCTGCGGAGATGTCCGATGTTGACAGTCCAGAAACTATGACGGATATACCCGGACCTAGCAATATAAAGAAGACCGAAGAGGTCCATGATTTAGACAGTGCATTCGTGAAGACCGCTTCCATCTCAGTAGAGCAAAGAGGAGATGGCAGAGAGATAGATGACGCAGAAGTTGAACCGAAGAAAGGCGAGGTTACACTGCCTAGAGACGAGGAGGACCCCTCAAAGAAAATGAAGGTTTCCCCTCCGAAACCTTCTTCAAGGAAGAAAATGAAAGAAACCAGAACCAAATTTGAGACCACCCTCACCTCAGACGACTTCGACTTCATCATCGCAACACTGAACGATGTTTCACTAGAGATAGCAGAGAAGCGATAAGTTAAGCAGGAGGAGGTGTTCGGTTGGATTAAGGAAGAGCTCCAAGGGGTGCAACAGGCATTACAGTCCAGTCGCGCAGTTTCCATCACACCTTTGTCAGTAGGAACATCAGAACTAGGTGATGAGCCCACTCAACTACATCGCATTGATGATATAGTCAAAGCCCACCTTGGAAAAACTCAGGAAGAGACAACACAAGCCACCTAGGATTTAGCACAAGTATAGAAAGACCTTGAGGAACAACGCAGTGCTGCAGAACGGGAAAATCTTGCTCTGCAAGCGCAGTGGGATGACGAAAAATCATAGTTACAACAAAGCAAGGAACAATTTCTCACCGAACAACTTGAAGTTAAGGAAATGGTTCACAAAGCACTTTGCTCTGTGACAGTGATCGAAGTAAAGGTCGAAGAGAGAGTTCCATAGCAGGTGGTGCAACTCGAAGAAGTAATCCAGCAGCTCCAACAACGCATAGCAGACTTGGAGCTCTCCACCATGTCCGAGACTCCTCAAGACGTAAGGGACCAGCGAGAAGCAACTGCCCACAACACAGTTGACAAATTAAAAGCTCTTGCCTTGGAGTGCAAGCAGCTGAGTAACCAAAGTTCCCAAACATACGAGAACCTCACTAAGAACCCGGAATTACAGACACTCTAGTCGCAGCTCTAGGAAGCGAAGCAACATACAGATACACTACAGGCGCAGTTGAAGGCCCTGTTGTCTGTAGAAAGGATGAAGAGGTCTCAAGAACAACGCACAACTCAACAACAGATCCATATGCTTCAAAGCAAAGTGATGGAAGTCACTCAACGGCTTCAACCTGTGCAAGATAAGGCATGCCAGTTGTTTATAGAAGTTGAAAGCCGAGGAGCAGAGTTAGAACATGACATCACCACAACAAAACAACGCCTAGAAGGGGCAGTGAATGACGCAGTAATCCAGGAGTTCACCGAACAAGAGGCCACATCAAAACAACAAGTCGAAGCAGCTCGGGCCAAGCTCGAGGCATTCGAATCTGAACTGATTAGCCCTGAGTGTTGGGGGTCTGTTGGCCCTTTACCAAGTTTTGGGAGTTTCTTGGTCATGTTGACCTATTTTGAGACTTCGACAGCCTGTCGAAGGAGGAGCGCAAGACGAAGCGGAGATCACGTGATCTCGACCCTCTTTTGGGCCCCTTTTTGGGTTTTTGAGAATATGTAACGGGAATGGGATGTTGGCCCATGGGTTTACCCATGTTTAAGCCTATTTTGTATGTATAAATAGAAGGATAGGCAATGTAAGAAGATAAAGAATAGTGCATCTATGTGATGTGAATGTATGTTAAGTGCAAGTAGAGTCTGTAAGTGCTTTGTGCATGATTGTAAGAGACTTGCAGAGCTAAGTGCAGATCCTTGTAGCAGATTGTGGAGAGCTTAGTGCTGTAGCGCAAGGAAGAAGGATCTAGCGAGCTGTGTAGATCTTCTGTCCTGTGCAGAGTAAGGGTTTTGATGGCTTTGTGCTTGTAACCGATTGACCAAAGTCAAATAGAGAAGAAGAGTTGGTGGACGTAGCCCTAGGGTGGGGGTGAACCACGTAAACACTGTGTTATGTGCTTTGTGCTTTGTCTTGATGTGTTCATATGTTATATGCTAAGTGCTCTGACATGTTTAGATAAAACTATTTATGCTTTGTGCTTATTATATGTGAGAATGTTAGATCTAATCTAGATAGTCATGCTTAGTGCTTGATGTGCTCATTGTGATCCATTTGTATATGCTAATTGCTTGAATACTGTAGATTAATGTGAATGCTGCGAAGCTCTGTTGTATCAGCGAAGTGAAATAGTGATTACATATTAAGAAACTGACTGTGCTAAGAGTTGTATTAAGTATTATAATCACATATCTGTGTCCCAGCTAAGGTTGCAGACACTTGAGTCTTGCAACCACCCCTGTCTCTTCCTCGGGTGAGACTTCATCTGCTTCGCAGGTGCTGCCAAAAAGGTCGGTAGTTAGGGCTTTGTTGGTGCGTTGTTGTAGCATTGAACCCTGGGTCTTCCCCTGTGCTAACAACATCGACCATGCAAACTGGTCTGCATAGGTAAATCAGCCACAACAACCGCTAGTTGCATAGGAAGATACACTTATACAAGGTTTACTATGACTGGTTTCCAATGGATCCGAGTGACTGCTTATCATAGATCCTAACTCCTCGTTCTCCATGATTTCAACATTCTCTACCAGTTGAAGGGTGCCCATTACTTCCTGCGACCAACTGCAGAGTCTACTCCTCACAGGAACCGTCAGGGTGCACTCTATTGCTTCTCTAGTGAATTGCCGCTCTAGGGGGCTCTTTTTATGGAATCAACGAGGGTCTGTGACATCAACCAATTCTACCATTCCTTTGCTTTCATGGTCACGATCCAAGGGACTATTTTGCAACTCTTCTACCGAGGGGCTCAATCAATTCAAATGTTCTTGTGTCATTGTCTTGTCTTTTAAGCTCTTATGTGTGTATCTCAAGAGCGATCTGCAGAACTGGTTCTCGGCCTCAACCAGAAACCGATTCGACTGGGACTTGGAGATGCCTATTCTTGGTCGACATCCCCATTCGACTTAGGTCGCACTTCAACGCGTAGTTTTTTATGTTTACTTCTTTAAAGGCCCACTTCACATCCACCAGATCGAAGAGATGAATGATACACTTTTTTAAAATGGGATTTATGTGAACGTCACCTTTGTCAACTTCACCATCGACAACTTCAAGCAGTTGCATTACGTGCAATGTACTTATACCAGTCGTTTCTTACTCAACCGAGAACAATGAGCATAGTATTTCCATTTGGTATTATCAAATGGATGGTGGATTAACGCAACAAAAATTTCTATCAGCGAATCCAATTGTTGTACTGGTCGATTTCTATCAACGAATCCTCCTCAATTTATGTAATGGCACGACAGGATTTCTGCTGGTCTATGTTGTCTCTATCGATCTCATTGAAGCTTCTATAGTGACATCTCAATGCATTATTTCTCCATCCATTCGACGGTGGCAGAATACATCTCCTGTGGTGGCCAATGAAAGTTCTCCATGTACTCAATAGAATTATATTCCAAGCTTTCTTCATCTTGTCACCACCAGCAAATTCCAGTTTATCATATTCAAAATTCACCATCGAATTTCATGCTACAAGCTCTAGCTGTTTTAATAAAAACAATAATCAAAACCAGTGGGAAGCATGATATATGGTGTGCAATCAACATTGAAATTAAAAATGATTAACATCATAAAACAGAGGAATGACGATGGTTGACTCGACCAATTCCATTCTCGTTTTCCCAGCATCAACCATGAGTCAAAATAGTCGTCGACTAGGTCCACTAGTCGACCAAGTCGACCACTTCTGGACAACAAGAGCTTCGTAGTCTTCTTTCGAACAACTATGAAATACAATTGACTTACAATATTTTCATAAAATCTCTGCAATTTCTTTCAAGAATAACATTAACCAACATCGTTCAATTCTAGTTCTTCAACACAATCCATCCTTTTTCCTTCAAGTCAAACAGTGTATTATAAGCATTCTTCTATAAGTATCTTCAGCAACAAATCACCAAAGGGATATTGTCATGTTATTTCCTCTAGCAAATTCTACATCAATGAGCATCCATCAAGCATCAAGCGATATTTACAAGCAGTCAATCACTAACAATCAAAACCTTTCGCACAACATCAACATTGCACATCTTTGGGAATGCATATTCTTAATCTGTCGCTTCTTTTGCAGGTTCGAGCCAGCCCCCTCACCCAGGCCGAATGAAAGAGGAAACAACGCCACTGTTGTAATCTTCTAGATTACGCGCATTCAATCATAGAATACATTCATTCAATCATAAACTACATTAGGGCAAATATATCAAGACAGCCATGATAATCAAGAAATATTTGTGGGAAGGTTTGATTAAGGAGGATCTTCACATAAGGAATTATTACTTTGCACATCATACATCATGAAGAAGATCATTAAAATGTTAATTGATGATAGGTGACAAAATTTAAAAGGAATGATTAATGCTTCATATTTTAAAAATGATTAATATTTTTTAGCATAATGTTCTCATGTATTTTTCATTTAATTTGTAAAAAAGAAATTAAATTATGTGTGAGAATCCTACCTCACAAATTAGTTTCCTAATTTTAAGAGAATGTTGGGAGTCTCATGAGTTGGTTTGAGATTCTTCCTCATTTTATCACAAGTTGTTTCCTAGTCTCAAGGGAAAGTTAAGGTTGGTTGAGATGCTTTCTCACTTTTATCTTTGAGTTGTTATTAGATCCTAAAATTGTGGATCTTGTCTCCTTGAATTATGGAGAGAGGGGAACTATGTAATTTCCTTATGTAAGCATTGTGGGGGAGGCCCCTTTGAGATAGATCTTTGCATTGTGAGGAATGTAGTCCTTCTGGTGTCTGAAGAAATTTCACTTATGTGAGAGCCTTAAGTTCTCTTTGTACAAGAGAAGACTTCTTTGAGATTTTCTCCCTGTATAGAGCATGTGCCACATTTTGTGAGAAGATTTCATCCCTACTAAAGGAAGAATAATAAAGCGATTCGTATTCCAAGCGGATCCAGAGACGTATCCAGATGGTTCTGATGAACTCCATTAACACATGGGTGTCAAATTATATGTGTGAGTTTTGATTGTATTCTCGCTTGGTTAAGTATTTAATTACACATATGCACCTAATTATGATAGTTTTGTTCATGTTCATATGCAATGCTTAATGATTATTTGCTCATGTTCACATGTTATTAAGCGTCAGTAAAAGATCCTCATTGTAGTATTTTTGTAGAGAAAGTTATCAGAGAAATCTCGGATCAAGTGGTATCAGAGTATGAATGACATGGATTGCAGGTGTTGAAGACAAGATGGGTAAAACATTGAAGCAAGCATGGCTTCGTGAGATTGAATAAATCAACTAATGCATCCAAGCAGAGAATGCAGAGCTCAAAAGGATTCTACAAGTTACAGAGGATGAGAATTATAAATTGAGACTCATGTTAGAGAAGAAGGTGGATGAACAAGTTGGAGAATGTTCCACTATAGAGGATGCAAAAAGTCCCTCCAAGATCAGGCCAACTTGTGGCCATGTCAGGTATACTAGTTATAGTTCTTGTCATGAAAATGTTGATAGTTGCACATATTGTCATATAATAGAGGATTCTCTCCAGACACCAGGGAACCAAGGTGGTTTCCTAGAAGCCTAATCTAAATCTCCATCCAACCAGGAGGACCAGCTGGCCAAACTCTAGGAAGATGACCAAGTGTTACAAACAAGAATGGATGTAAATAATTCTCCATGTTCATTTCCTTCCCTTTTTAATGATTATGCCTCTTTTGGTTCTTTCAAAAGGCACACCAAGGGCATTGGCCTAAATTTGTTGAGGAAGATGAAGTATAAAGGAGGAGGTCTTGGTATTAATGGCCAAGTCATCATTCAACCATTGGAGGTTGAAGGAAGACCACAATATGTAGGATTGGGGTATGGTAAAAGATAATACTCAAAAGCAGTAGAAATAGAGGATTCTTTGAGCATAGAGCTTGCATCATCACCAACACCTTCTAAGAAAAATGATGTGTTGGCCCTTGACCAAGTTTTGGAGAACCTTGGTCATATTTGACCATTTTTGGGACTTCGACAGGCTGGTCGAAAATGGAGCGCAAGGCGAAGCGGAGATCGTGGGATCTTGCCCCCTTTTTAGGAATTTTTGGGTTTAGGGTTTATATAATGGGTATGGGATGTCGGCCCATGTGTTTACCCATGTTTAAGCCCATTTGTAATGTATAAATATATATCTAGGCAATGTAAGAGGAAGCCAGTGTGCTAAGCCCGGATAGTTGTGAATGCTTTGTGTGTACTGTGTGTTAATACTTGAAGAGCTAAGTGCAAGTGATTGTAAGAAGCTTGTGTGCGGAATGTGTAAGGAGGCTTTGTGTTGTGACCTAACTCAGGGAAAGAGGATCTGGCGAGGTGTGCACAGATCTCCTGTCCTGTGCAGAGTGGGTTTGTGGCTCTATGCATGTATGAAGATTGATAGAAGATAATAAAGAACAAGAAGAGTTGGTGGACGTAGCCCCACGCTGGGGGTGAACCACGTATATCATGTGTTGTGATTTCTTTGTGCATTATGGTTGATATGTTATTGATGTGATGTATGCTTAGTGTTGTAATCTTTATGTTAGATGCATCTGATATAGTAGCTTAGTGCTTAGTGATGTGAATGAATGCTAGATCTGATCTATTTCTATGTGCTAAGTGCTTGGATGTGTTAGATCTTGTTGAATACTATGATGTTCTGTAATTAGGGTTTTAACCTGTGATGTGAATAAGGGTTAAATACTAATGAATGTTGACTACTAAGTGCTATGTTAAGTACTGTGATCACAGATCTGTGTCCCAGCTAGGTTGTCGACACTTGAGTCCTACAACCACCCATGCCTCTACTTCAAGTGAGACTTCATCTGATTCGTAGGTGTTGTCGAAAGGGCTAGTAGTTAGGGTTTTGTTGGTGCGTTGTTGAAGCGTTGAACCCTGGATCTGCCCCTGTTCCAACATGATGGTACCTCGTCATCTGAAAGTGATAGATCTAGTAGGAGATTCCAGAGGAAATCAAAGTCTCTTCAAAAAGCTTGGAACAACATGAGTATTGCAAAGTGATGGAAGAGAAAAGTCCCTTACAATGAAGGAGATATGGACACGAAGTCACGCAACTATTGCACTTACTGCAAAATAACAAGACATTGGATCGAGAAATGTTGGAAGATCCATCCCAAACTTGGTCCAAAGAAGGACAAGCAAGTTATGCCTGCATCTAGAGAGGGAGAGGAGCATGCTAGTAATATCCTCGAAGAATAAGGACAACAAAGAAGGCCTATTAAGATGGAAATGGGCAGCCTATGTGAGTAGTTGAGCCATGGGGTTCCAAAATACCTCAAAAATCAAAATACCCAAAATTCAAGAAACCAACACCAAGTCGAAGTGCTTGTAAAGATGTTTCCAATGGCGCAAATGGCTTTTCAAACAAAGTCTGAAGGCAAAAGTTATGGCCATCTAAATTTTTTGGCAAACAGACAAATCTGGTGAATTTCATACAGTGTTGACGTCAACATGTTGATGTGGCAGCACCACAGGCTGCCATGTGTCACCTATTTTGGCACTTCCATGTGGACCAGTAAAAATGTGCCACGTGGAAGTATGGAGGTAATGTGGTTGTACGGTGATGATGTCAACAGAGTGACTAGACCATATGGAGTGTTGATGTGGCAGTACAATGGTGACATGGGAGGTGACGTGTTAGGTGAATGGATGCTAAATGGGCCGCTGACATAGCCATACAGGCTGCCATGTGTCAGATGGACCAGTAAAAATGTGTCACGTGTCATCCATATGAATGACATGGTAGTATGACAATAACGTGGCACTGCTGTCAGCGGGGTGACGTGATAGCACCCGAGCGTTCCATGTGTCACTCGGTTTTGGTACTTTCAGCGATAATTGGACCAATCAGGATCTACCATGTGGTAGGTCGTATAGTGACGTGGCACCACTCAGAGGTTTCCACGTGGCCTATCGTACAACACAATCAACGCGTAGTTGGCAGGTGATGCCAAATACTCAGCTTCAACCGTACTGAGCGCCACACATGACTTCTTCTTGCATCCGACGGTGCCTCTTACTCCTTACTGTAGTACCCAACTCCCTCTAGAACTGATCGTCCAGCTCCATCTCAAGCACTGAATATCAACTGAATCTTCAACCTGCTGAATTCAACACTTGTCCTCCAAAACAAGTCTTGTCATCCTCTTCTTGTAGTTCTTACCTACAAGTCAAATTTAGTACAATAGTTTGCAATTTCCGAAGCCACACTGCTTCATGACTTGTTGCACATGCTGACAGATACTCATCTTTAGCCGTACTGATTACCACACATGATTGCTTCCTGCATCTGGTGGAGAGTCTTGCTCCTTACTGCAGTACCCTGCTCCCTCTGGAACTGACTGTCTGACTCCCTCTCGAGCACTGAATATCAACTGAATCTTCAACCTACTGACTTCATCACTTGTCCTCCATAACAAGTCTCATCATCCTCCTCTTGTAGGTCTTACCTACATGTCAAATTCAGTCCAATAGTCAACAATTTCCAAAGCCACACTTCTTCGCGACTCGTTGCACATGCAGCCACATACTCTGCCTCAATCGTACCGAGTGCTACACATAACTGCTTCCTGCTGCTCCATGAAACCATAATGGAGCCTAAACTGAAGAAATATGTTGAAGTACTCTTTCGATTAGGAATATTGTCAGCCCAATCCGAATCCGAATATCCATATAACCCGAACTCATGGTCTGTCACATACCTGAGACCATAATCCAATGTACTCTTAAGGTAACTCATCATTGTTGTGACCAAATGAACCTACCCGTGCTTCTCCATATATTGACTCANACACATGATTGCTTCCTGCATCTGGTGGAGCCTCTTGCTCCTTACTGCAGTACCCTGCTCCCTCTGGAACTGACTGTCTGACTCCCTCTCGAGCACTGAATATCAACTGAATCTTCAACCTACTGACTTCATCACTTGTCCTCCATAACAAGTCTCATCATCCTCCTCTTGTAGGTCTTACCTACAAGTCAAATTCAGTCCAATAGTCAACAATTTCCAAAGCCACACTTCTTCGCGACTCGTTGCACATGTAGCCACATACTCTGCCTCAATCGTACCGAGTGCTACACATAACTGCTTCCTGCTGCTCCATGAAACCATAATGGAGCCTAAACTGAAGAAATATGTTGAAGTACTCTTTCGATTAGGAATATTGTCATCCCAATCCAAATCCGAATATCCATATAACCCGAACTCATGGTCTGTCACATACCTGAGACCATAATCCAATGTACTCTTAAGGTAACTCATCATTGTTGTGACCAAATGAACCTACCCGTGCTTCTCCATATATTGACTCAGGGTGTTCACATCAAAATATATTTCTGGTCTTGTGTTCTTCAAGTTCATCAACGAACTCACCATCTGCCTATATAAAGTAACATCCACAATATCTAAAGGTGTATCCTGCAACAACTTCATATTTGATACCATAGGTGTAGCCATTTCCTTTCAATCCAACATCCCGAACCTCTTCAAGATTTATAATATATACTTCCCTTGATTCAGAAAGATCTCATCTTGTCTCTGTCATACCTCGAAACCCAAAAAGTAATGCATCATCCCTAGATCTTTCATCTCAAACTCAATAGCCAGTTTTTCTCTTACACTCTAAGATGATCTTTTCCACACCTGTTTAGAAATAGGTCATCCATATACAATAGTAGTATTACCGGACCATCATCCACAACTTTAAAGTAAAGGTTAGGATATGCATTTTTGCTTATAAATCCTAAGCTCGTCAGAAAATTGTCGATCATGCCATACCATGCTCTGGGTGCCTACTTTAATCCATATAAATCCTTCTTCAATCTGCAGATTGAGTGTCACGCAGTTGTCACGTACTCAACGGAGTGTTCTGTGACTACAAGGACCATTCTTCCTGATCAGGTTTCCATCTGTGCCACAGGAATAATTTTAGTCCTTTCGGATGTTGAAAGCCACACACTTTGAGTCTTATTTCCTTAGAATACTATGTCGGGGCCATTCTCCATTGGTCAAATTACCATGACCAATACCGGGACATTGTCATCCCGATGTTGAAACATTAACACTTAAGAATAACTTCTGAAATTACATAAAATCTACTCCCTCTGAAAGAGAAATGTATTATATCTGACACAGACTCTAAAATTGTCACCATCCACACAAGCTCATGACCATTAACTGTCGGACACACAAATCTATACATCACAAGAAATCCATAGTGACTTCACAGCATGCATCCAGGGTCAGTGGGTAGTTCTCTAATAGCTACAACATGTCATCATGAGACTATCCAGTTTCCCACATAAATCATCTGAAATCATCACTCCCTCTTAGGCTATATAGTCTTCGAAGTCATCTTCTCCCTCTGCATGTGCTGACCTCCTCTTCATCTTCAGTACATGGATGTGCACAACTCTATGTTTAAACAGTCTTGCTTCATGTTTCTTCCTACAACTTTAATTATGGTTCCTTCTCAGAGCTATTACATGTGGCATGCCTGAAACAAGAAACAAGAACAACAAAAAGCATCTCCTAAAGGAGATCAATTTATCTTGTGCACAACTATATACAATGACCCTCAAAATGATACATCTTCTACGAACATACATCAAACATATACTTGATGTCATACGACTAACCATGTTTATCTTCTAGTGTTAAATTAGACAAGCACAATTTTTCCGCAAGAGGTAATTAATTCCAATGATATTACTTTAGTAAACTCTTGAACATCACTAAGTAATTACACTAAAAAAATTTCAACTACGTAGAAACTTCGATCTCTTCCTTAGATCACTTCCCACGTGTGAGAAAGAAAAATATGTGTGTTTATTGTCGTGTCTTTTTATAGTAATATTAAATTGATCCAAAAAGACACATCTATTTGAAAATTAAATTTAAAATTTAATTAAATTTGTGTTCTTATAAATAGTTGGAGAATACCTCCAGTAACTACCCAAAGATTAATTTGGTTATAATCCATCCACATGGTATTTGACTTTGTTAAATTGTTCCTCCATAATTCATGTGATTCTTTGCATAAATATAGGTAGAAGTAAATATGAAGTACATTCCTCATATTTAAGTAATTACACATTTTTACTATAAATCACTGCCCACCATAATTTATGGAATTATTTCTATAATTTAGGTAGGATCAAAAAGTAACTATGGTGTACATAGAGATTGCAACAACCCCATAAATTTAACACTCCCAAGACTTTACTCTACTCTCATTTTCCCGGACCCTCCTGTGAGGGAGTCAAGCCTAGTCCCGCTGTGATACCATGTTGAATTTTCATAAGAGATGATATTGTATATGAATGAATATCTTATTACAATGACGAGTGTTCTATATATAAATAACATATGGTGACCATGGTGACCATCCATGAAGAGATGCATCCCGTGGATAATAAATATATTTATACTTTATATTATATTATACATATAATATAAATATACTTTATATTTATACTTTATACTTTATAATGATGATGATGATGATTAACGTCCACTAAGACCGAATTGGTCTATCGGACCTTAAGAGGGTAAGTGATTACTTGTGATTCTTTAGAATTTTGTTTCTGTGCTCGAAAAACATTAAGAGAAGCTTTCCAAGATCACCATACTTTTGTTGAGTTAAGATGTTAGGAAGGTTGGTAG
>JASDQU010508168.1:48278-58604 GCA_032191745.1 Picea mariana
TTTTTCGGGTTTCGGCTTTTCACGAAGCATAACCCTCACTATCTTTTCCAAAAGGCTGGTACCGAAATCCCGACAAGCTTTATTCTTTAAATAATAAAAGGAAAAAAAAAAAAATGTTATAAAAGTCCCGATGCGCTTTTGGTAAAATTATTTCTTAAATCACGAAAAGTTTAAACCCTAAAGGAGTTAAGATTAACCTTTAATTTTTTTTTTCGGAATTCGGGGTTTACTGAGAACATATGTTTTAATACATTTCAAATCGCGGAATCCCGATCCCCGATTTCCCAAAATTTGGAAGTTATTAATTATTAAAGACTAAATTAATCATATCACGATTTTGGGATTCAGGGTTCGTCGATAACATACCTCTTGTCAACATGATCCCTGAAATCTTGAAATGTGAAGTACCGACTCATAATCTGTGTTTTAACTAAATTAATCCTGTTTCAGAAGTTAGTCCTTAATCCTGATTAATTAATTCACTAATACGAAAATTTAAGGCTTAAGTTAATCATTTTGCAATTTCGGAAATCGGGATTCGTCGATGACATACCTTTTGTCAACACGATCCCGGAAACCCTGAAATAATCAAAGTGGGTTTAATATTGATTAATTAATTTACTAAAACAAAATTAAGTCCTAATTTAAACTTGTCGCTATTTCGCAATTTCGGAAATCGAGATTCAGTAATAGCATACCCCTTGTCAACACGATCTTCGAAATCTTGAAATGCGAAGTCTCGACTCTTAATCTGTGTTTAGTCTAAATTAACTCTGTTTTGGAAGCATGATTAATGACAATCAAACTTTTTAGGTTTATTCACGTTTCAGTTTCTGATTGAATGAAATTTTCCAAATTTTGAATTCAAAAACGCCAAAATACAACCACTTTAATAAAGGATAATTGATGATATGTGACACTAATGCATATCTTAGTAAATATCCACTACATTCAATGTATTGAATTCTTGTCAGCTGCGTCAGTACCTACATCGTTAAATGAATTAAAAGGAAAGTTTAAAGGTCTGTGTTTCGCAACATATTTTGTTTCATACTATCAAAGCGTAAGATGCATTCAGCCGAGCTCATACACTCCTTTTTTGTGATAGGTTTTCCATTTAACTTAAACTCATGGCACCAAAAAAAGCACCGAAGAAGAGTGAAGATACAGAGGAAGGAGATATCATATCCGACACTACGCCACACGCTATCGACTCAATTAAATCCTGGACACAAATCTCTGAATTCCTAGAATACGAAATCAAGAATTCTCCTACTGATTCCAAGAATCACTTTCAGGATATAGCAGAATCAGAGCTTCATAAGATCGCGGCACACCCTCGACTTATGGCGTACAACGACATGATCAGTTGGGCCTTGGAAAAGGTTGATATCCCGACAAGAAGAATTTTAAATGATCAAGGGTTCGCCGTTGGCTCATTCAGGCCAGAACATATACAAGTAATGTATAAACTCTCACCAAATCCTAAGTACACTTGTAATGCTTAGTTTTTAGCTGAATTTCAAAGGAAGGAGTGTATTGAGGTAGACCAAACTTATCCCGATTTAATCATAGAATGGTGGAGATGTTAATCAAAGTTTAGGGCCGATACCCATGGGGTTTATGCCACAACATCTTTGAACGAATACATGGTCTATGTAGCCATTATTCTATGTAGACTTTTCGGAAAAAAAAATCCTTGCCATTTTCCTGCAGAATGGGTACCCTTTTTAGAAGAAGCTTCAGAAGGATACACTTTCAACTGGAGTAAGATTTTGTCTGATAACCTAGCTCAAGAAGTTTCAAATTATAGAGTTGCAAAATCTAAAGGTCAACCAGTGGCCTTTTACATGTCAGCATACATTATGGACGCAGTTTGCTTCATGACTCCTTTTCCCCTGATGAATTGGAGTTGGAAGATAACTTGCCCTGAACCCATTCACGAGTATCACTCTGTGCTATGGGAAGAAAATGCTAAGAATGCATTTTACGAAATTTTTCATTTTATAATAATTCCAATGCATAAAATGTTTTATGGTTGTGAACCCCCTCGCATTTCTGAGTCAGTCTCAGGAAATCTCAAAGCAATAGCCGACTGGCTTGTTGTTGAAAATTTCTCTTACCTTAGGGTTTATGGATGCTCAATCCCCCCTCACACACTTCCGAAATTCCTCCCAGATAGACTGGTATTGAGGGAGGTAGCACATCAAATAGTGAAAGGTGGTATTGGAATAGATCTAAAGGCATCTCAAAAGAAGTCCTAGCCAATATTCCCTGTGTATGTTGGGAAATTTTCTTTACTAAACCTAGGCCATTCTAAAGTAGAAGCCGAAGCTTTAGAAGAAACAAAACTGGTAGATATTGAGCACTGAAAGCGTGACCCTTATCAATTAGTAAGCAGACATTTGATGCATTGTAATATGAAATCTTATGAACATGAAAAATATGTTTATGATGATAAATTCAAGGAGGTTAAAACTTATGAGGAGGTATTGAACAGGGTACAGGCCTCATCACCTGACTTACAACTGATTTCATGTCCTTCCAGAGTCACAGGCGAAGTTGTTTGCCAAAAATTTTGCAAGGTGAATCAACGACCCTTCCTCTAGAGCTGGAAGGGCCTCCCCCAGGCTTTGAAACAGATGTACAGGATAAAGAAAATACAAAGGGAAAAATGAAGGAGATTGAAATGCTTTCACAAGAAATAGAGGTACCTTAGACATAAAAATCAGAGGCAGGGAAAGGAAAGGAGTTGGAAATACCCTCGGAAATCCCTGAAAATATTCCCAAAAAAGTAGGAGGGACAACATCGACAGAACTTGGAAGTCCCATTACATCTTTGACTCCATTACAGTCTACTTATGGAAATACCCAAGAGGKAGCTCTATATGTTAGTGACCTTGAACCCATTTCTAGGGATGAGATTCCTTCCTCTAATTACTTCTTCAGTAAAAAGAGGAAGGCTATCCTGAAACATGAGATGCATCCAAGAGGAGATATGATGATTAAAAATCACAAGATCATTATAGATGGACAAAAACTTAAAGAGGGAGAATTCGCTACAGAAATAGCGGGCACAATGGGAGCTTTAGCATCGGCGAATTTATACTCTGTGGGTAGTTTGACAACTATGTTGGAACAGAAAGATCAGATGATAGCTCAGCTACAAAATTAATTAAAGGAGACTGAAAGAAATATCAGTTGGGGGATAAAAAAGGGTCTAGAACAAGCAAGATTAATTGATATTCAAGAGATTCAAAAAATGAAAGCAAKCTTAGAGGAAGAAAATCAGAAAATACARGTCACTCAAGCATAGGTCATAAAGCAAGAGGAAATAAATAAACAATTACAAGATAAGATTAATTCCATTTCAAATCAAGTGGTAGAGCTTGAAATCTTCCAGGCCCAGGTATTGGAAATACATATGAAGATAGAAAAAGAACAACAGGGAGTGTTTTTTAATCTGGAATTTGTCCAGAATTACTTTCAGGAAACAAATAAATCCTTGGAGAATATTCTCCAGAAAGAAAGAGAAGTGAAAGCAGCCAGAGCAACTGTCCAAAAAGCAGTGGCTCTTTCAACAAAAGAGGATTTCGGGGAAGCTAAAAAATTATCTGTTTCAGAGCAGATTAAAGGTGATGTAATACTCAAGGTATGGGAGACAGACCTCACAGAAAAAAAAATAATGACCAGAGAAGTTAATGACAATTGTCAAGGAATTTTTGACCTTTTAGAGAAAACTTCATTGAACATTGGAAAAAACGGTTGTTCAGGGTTGTTAGGGGAAATTAACATTGTTAAGCATCAGTTAAGATTAAAAGAGGATCTGGAAGAAATTCAGAAAGATATCCCACAAATAAATGTAATCAATGTCACTCAAATTGATAAATGGATAGTAATGCCTAACTTAAAACTACAAACTATCAAGTTCATAAGAAAGATAATCGAAGACCGTCTGCTAGAACTGCAAAGAAAGTTTTTCTTATTTGAAGCAAAGGATATTCCAGAAGCTCCCAGAGTTCTAGTACAATTTCTGGGAAAATGTATTCGTTGTCTTAAAGCAAAAGGAGTAGGTTCATCAACGCAGACATAAAATATTGTTTTGAAGATTTTCATCATTGGAATAATGAAGCAGTTAGAATAGAAATATAAATGGTTTGACATTGTTCATTCATGTAACCGTTAGTCTTAGGAAGTTAGTTAATCACCAACGGGAAAAATGTTTGGTGATCATGTATAAATATATTTTCACAAGACTGAGAAAGGGATTTTTGTTTTTGAGAGAGCCGATTGTATTAAAAAGTTTTCCAATCCACTGTGATATAAATAATACAGACGAGATTCTGAATTTTGTCAACTTGAAGCTATGTGTTCTTTACCCTGTTTCCAATATTTTTCAATATTTTTCTTCTTACATTTTTCTAATGAATGATCAACTATAAGTTTATTTCACACATCTATTGTAGTTTGAATTGATTTGGTTATTGAATTATTTACAGTCTTTCCTCTATGATTACTATCAGCAATTTCAAGACCTGCGGGTCATTTGAATGATTATATTTTACACTTCATTAGAAATCTCTTTTTCCTCTTTGTCTCCTGTTACAATATGAGACTCTTTCGTGATTAAAGCCTCATATTTTCTCAGCAGTACTACTTTGTTATTTTACTATTCTTAAAATTGTTTCAAGTACAGGAAATGACCTCAATTGTTATTATGCTATTATTTTGAGTTCCAAAACTCTTTTTCTCTTTTCATCCCTTAAAAAACTAAAGCAACAAATCTTCAAACTTTTCATATTTAAATAAAACTTTTTTTTCCATGATTGTCCCAAATAATAGACATCCCAACATAGAACCTGGCCTACAAGATCAAACTAGCATTGCTTTAAACCTGTTTAATACTATTCTGCAAACAACAACTAATCGGGTTGAATTAGAACGTTCATGGGCAGCTATTGAGAGAGATATCAACATCCAAGAACAATGGGAAGCTAGACAGAGGCAGTTGAAAAACCAACTCTGATTTACCCTTCATTTTGATTCTTACCCTTTAATTACCCTTACCTTTACGGATGCCTTGACGGTATAATTTACAGCCTTAAAGCATAAACTCAGGAATGACAAACCCCATGCCCAAGAGTTTACCCCGTGTCATATCACATGCACACATGACTGGGATTGTTTCCACCTAAGAAACACCTTAAAACTAGGGGTTATTGACCTAATAGGACATATCGAGACCCTTTCCAAACCTAAATTTGGCAATTTGTATAACATCTTTGAGCATTTGTTTGGGTTAGGGCGATTTGATGCACATGTTTGGGTGCTTTTATTATTAGATGTGATTTATTTACTATGATACTTGTGAATCATGGACCCCTGGAGGGCGTACTTGTTGTCTTTGCAGGAATTTTCCCGGTGGATAGATATTCATGAGGAGATGACCAGTTCAAACCTTCATGAGGGCCTAAAGCCCATGGATGGACGATGAAACCCCAAGCCTAGGGAATGACAGGGGTGATTGACTTGCACAATGAGGAAGGAATTCGTTGCCTTTGGAGGCACTTTGGCAAGCCTAGATGAAGTGTCCCCAACTCCTCCAACATGGACGTTAGCCCTTGGAGGCCTCAGACGTAAACCTTATAGCCCTAGACATCAGCAGGGATAAGGTTTGATATTTTGAAGATAATGATTAGGCTTGTGGCACATGTGGGCATGATTTAAGGCCTTTGGAGGCCTAGCACTGCATATTTCTTTCTCAACTTCCCACACATGGGGCTTAACGTCACCCTAGAGGAGCATGACGTCACCCTAATAGGGTTTTATCTTGCATTTTAGTGAAAAATTAATTTTTGTAGTAATTGCTCAGGGTCGGCCCTGATTTTTTACCTAAAACTAAATAAAGGTCATAATTTTGTATAAACAAACACAAATTACATTCATTTTTCATCATAAATCTCAGCTGGGAGAGTGGGGGACTGAAATTTGCACCCTTTTAAGGAGTACTTGGCTGAAATAAGGAAGGAACATCACTCTTAGAGGAAATTTTTGGCAACTTGGATCAAATTTGTGAAGTATTTTAAGATTCTTCTATAAGTATCTTCAGCAACAAATCACCAAAGGGATATTGTCATATTATTTCCTCTAGCGAATTCTACATCCATGAGCATCCATCAAGCATCAAGCGATATTTACAAGCAGTCAATCACTAACAATCAGAACCTTTYGCACAACATCAACATTGCACATMTTTAGGAATGCATATTCTTCATCTCTCGCTTATTTTGCAGGTTYGAGCCAGCTCCGTCACCCAGGCCGAATGAAAGAGGAAACAATGCCACTGTTGTATTCTTCTAGATTACACGCATTCAATCATAGAATACATTCATTCAATCATAGACTACATTAGGGAAAATACATCAAKATAACCATGATACTCAAGAAGTATTTGTGGGAATGTTTGATCTAGGAGGATCTCCACACAAGGAATTATTACTTTTCACACCATGAAGAAGATCATTAAAATGTTAATTGATGATAGGTGACAAAGTTTAAAAGGAATGATTAATGCTTCATATTGTAAAAAWGATTAATATTTTTAGCATAATGTKCTCATATATTTTTCTTTTAATTTGTACAAAGGAAATTAAAATTATGTGTGAGAATCCAACTCACAAATTAGTTTCCTAATTTTAAGGGAAATTAGTTTTATGTGATAATCCTACCTCACAAATTAATTTCTTAATTTTAAGAGGAAGTTGGGAGTGCGTTGGTTTGGGATTCTTCCTCATTTTATCACAAGTGGTTTCCTAGTCTCAGGGAGAAGTTAAGGTTGGTTGATATGCTTTCTCGATTTTTTTCCTTAAGTTGTTATGAGATCCTAAAATTGTGGATCTTGTCTCCTTGAATTATGGAGAGAGGGAAACTATATAAATTCCTTACGTAAGCATTGTGGGGGAGGCCCCTTTTAGAGAGAGATTTTCATTGTGAGGAATGTAGTCCTTCTGATGTCTAAAGAAATGTCATTTATGTGAGAGCCTTAAGTTCTCTTTGTACAAGAGAAGGATGCTCTGCGATTTACGCCCTATATGGAGCATATGCCACATTTTTTTGTCTATCAAAATCTGAGCATAATGGATGAAATTCCTCATAGAACAAATTTGAATCCTCAAAAGGGTATGCATCAAGGGATGAATGAATATCACTCTAAWTATGTTGYGACAAGTCATCCTTGAAAGGGAGGAAAAAATATGTAACCATATCATCATCATGTTGCCAAATATCTAAATCATGCACGTATGAAGACCAATCCTGTGAAGATGACACTCCAACCCCCTCTGCTTGAGAGCTACCCTCAACATCATAAATGGGATCTCTATCAATAATGAAGCAAAGCACATCCCATCTACGTCTCCCAACCTGTATGAAATCATCAATGTGGTCGTCAACTATATCTGAGGGTTGTTCCATGAATTCATTAGCATCATAGGAKCCGATTACTTCTTCACAAGACTGGATAACTTTGTTTCATTCAAAAGGGAAATCAGATAATAATGTCTCATTTAGGCCTTCCACAAGAGAGACTTCATCAAKATCCTTTTGGAATTTTTCTTCATTTATAAAGTCATGGAACAAATMACAATMAAAGTTTTCAAAAGGATTACATCTCATCATGTTCTCTTCTTGATCTACAGGAGAAGTAGATGTCTGGATACCCTAGGATTTATTCCTAACTCTCTACTAAGCCCAGCACACCAATTGAGCTATTTAGAGGTGGTTTCTTATGGCTGATTTTTATGTTGTTCAGCTTCGTTTACTATAGCCATAAGGCTGATAACATCACTACAACAACCTTTTGTTTCAGCCTCCCTCTTTGTGCTAAGGTTATTGCTTGATCATTGGTGAGTTGAGATATCTTCCACTATCTTGCCTCTTGTTTATTTTATCATATTCTTAGCACTCATATTGTAACCTTTGCTATCTTTATTGAGCTGATATATATCATTTACTTTTGATGCAATTAGGGACAACAAGCTTAACTTGCTTTTCCAACTAACATATTGCAAGTATCCTTGGCTTGTATTGTGTCTCGGGTAGGTACTTTACACTTGGTAGGGCACTCAACTCATTTGGAAACCCTTGGAACTTCCAAAGAATCTTTCCCAAGCTATTCATACCACTTAGAATTGAACCCTAGGGACATCCACTCAAACTTATCACTTTCCGTCGCAATCCCCCCTAGGGTCATCAAGATTCCCCCCTTGAGGTGACTACATCACCTCTAAAGTGACAGGAGCACCTTCCTAAAGTGACAGTGGGTAGTTTCTCTCCTATTTGTCTCCAATCGGTGGTTGGGTCGAGCTTTTCCCAACCTACAACTTGTGCGATAACAAACCCTAGTGTCTCACTACAAGAAGACAAGTACAAAGAGAAAAGTACAATGATGATGATTAATGAAAGGACTCTTGCCTTCCTATATATATATATATGAGAGGTAAGGGAGGTCAAGAATACATATGTGGGTCAATGTCCTTATAAACAACCTACACCAAATACATGTAGGTTCACACATGTGGAGGGATACACTCCAAGGGTACACATGTCAAGCTCCAATATGATGTAGATACATAATATGTGTCCACACATCTCCACCATAATCCCACATAGACTCCATTACTTGTCCTAGGCCATGTACTCCACCAGGTCCACTCCCCTTGCATGAACATTGTCAGAATGCAAGCATCCCCAAGTCAACTATAAGCCTATGTATAGGAATACAAGATACCCCATGCTCTCTAGATCCTTATTCCCTCCTATAAAATGCATAAAAATCCCCCTAAGTGGGATGTTCTCCAAGAAAGCAACCCCCTCCATGTGGCCATCATGAAGGGAATCACCCAAGTTGTCAAGAGAACTCCAACACCCTAGGGAAGAATGCTAAGAAAGAACCCAATTAAAGTCAAGAAACCATTGAGTAAGCTATCTCCAATGTGGAAATCTATCATGGACCATCTCTCATGTGTAAATCCATCATGGACCATCCAGGGAATAAATATACACCATATACGTGAAATCTAATGAAACACCCCCAAACATGGTGTAAACACTTTTGGACTAACCCAAACGCTAACAATTACTTCTCAATCACAACTCTAAATTTTTGGAACTTAGAAAAGACATCCAATCTTTTTATAGGAAATACACCCACATTTTCTTGAAAAAACATCTACAAACAACCAAAAGTACATTGCACCAGAAAATGATACTATCGTCATTCGTCCACATATATACATGAATTAATTCAAGAAGTGCTTTGGCTCTCCATGTCTTCCCTTCATCAAAAGGATTTATATATTTTTTCCTTGCAAGACATGTGCCACAAGTAATATCTCGCTTATCCAAAGTATCTAGAATCCATCCACCATTTTCCTATTAGTCAAAAAGGAAAGATGATGTAAATTGAGATGGCCATACTTTTGATGCCAAAGTGAACTTCTATCTTGTCCATAGTTGTCTAGAGAAAATCTTAGGGGCTAAATTTCACCCATGGGCTAATTTTCCATGCTTTTTCCCAAAAAGAGATTCACCAATTTCCATTTTTTTCTAAACATGATTGGGCCAAATCCTATATAATAAAGTAATTTTACCTTAAAATTAACCAAAATTTTATAGAAACTATATAAACATATGTTGATGCTTAGATTTGTTAGGATTGAAACAACAACCTCACGAGGATATGAATCCCCCTACATTTTTATAGAGGTGGTACTCTTCTTTGGATAAAAGATATATCTTGAATATCTTGCATTAGGAAGAATGCTTAAACAACAAACCCCAAATATTTATTGCTTGGATTTATGAAATAATATGGTTATTCAATAACTTGATATGATCTTTATGTGGAGAAAGAAATATTTTTACATTAAGAAAATATTGAAGGAAGGGTCCAACATCATAATATCTTTGTGCACAACATCACATATAAAACATTTTTAATCATACACAAATACGTCCATATCTTCTTCACGAGAAATAAGAGAGAAAAGTTTTGATCATCTCAAATAATTTTAAAAGATATAACAATTATAACAGAAGAGAATTTGATAAGCATATTTCAAATATCTCACCCTCGGAAATCCCAAGATCTAAAACATAATTGAAGTCATGCCCCAAAGTAATTCTTTGTGGAGTTTTATTCATGAAATATTTTCAACAATATACAAAATCTCTTAGAGTCACATTCATGGGTTTAAATGCTCCATGATCATATAAGAAATTTCTTTGAATAATACAATAAAGAACATTGGAGACTCAACCCCATGC